>JBBCBC010000018.1:32771507-33051403 GCA_037126765.1 Stenogyne calaminthoides
TCGGATATAATATGGTTTATAAACTCGGTTCCTTTATCTCGATCTGGTTTTGACCACACTCGATTCTTTTCAATCTTGAGCCTTTTTGATTAGTTCAGGCGGTTTTTATCGAGTCTCTTTCTTACTAAGTAAGAATATGACCCATGTATATCTTGAGTAGTCATCAACTACTACGAGTGTATATTTCACGCCATTTGTGTTCCTTTGGTGTTCTTGGACCAAAAAGATCCATATGCAACAATTGAAGTATTCTCTCGGTAGAAATATCTACTTTGCTTTTAAATGATGCTTTAACTTGTTTTCCTTTTTTGTACGCATCACAAATATGTTCTTTCTTGAACACTTCATTTGGTAACCCCCTCACAAGTGCTAATCTTGCAAGTTTGTTCGGGGTTTTGAAATTCAGTGATTCATCCTTTTTGTGCCACAACCATTTGGTATTTGTGGAACTTTTTGCAACCAAACATGTATCTTTAGGAGTTGAACTCAATCAACCAAGATATACATTTCCTTTTCTAGTACCCGTTAGCGAGAATTTTTACGTGAGGTATCATCTTTTCGCATAACATAAGTTCTTTGAGAACTCAACATTAAATCCTTGTCACATAATTGGCTTATTGAAAGCAAGTTATGCTTTAAACCGGATACATATGAAACACCATGGATATGAATCAATTTCAAGAGTTCCATATCCTCAAGTCATCCTTTGGAGTTGTCTCCAAATGTGATCCGAGGGCCTCTTTGCTCTACATAGTCTTTGAGTATTTGCTTGTATCTGTCATATGTCTTGAACATCCTTTGTCAAGATACCATCTGGTGAGGGGCCATTTCATCTTCACTCACAGTCTTTATGTGATCTTCAATCATTTCGAGTGCCCTTGTTTTCACACCGAAAAATAGATCAATTCTTAGGTACCCATTTGGTGTAGGGTCCTACCGGGTTAATTTGTACCTTTTGAAATCAAATCACTTTGACAACTCTAATTACTTTAGAGTGGTCGATTAAATCTTCCATAAACATCTACATACACATTTACCACTCTAGGTGCCTTAGTAGTATCCGTGTATGAGTCTTAGCCTTGGCATGAACATGAGCCTTAAAATTTTTCTTGGGTACATGCCTTTTGTTCCATTGCTTTTGGCTTTTGTGCAAACCGGTGCGTATCGTTGTTGACTTGGGTTCGGGTAACCTTTACCCTTAGGCAAGTGGGGTTTAGGTTGCTGTCTTGAAATTGGGGTCTTTCGATGTCGAGGACTTGGTCTTTTCGGTTGAGAATGTCTCTGTGAGTGTTTCTCTTCGAAAATTCCTCTCTTTGGTTCGGTCTGAGATCTTTTCGGGTTTGCATTCTTAGCTTTGAGGCTTTGAAGTACTTGCACGAAAATTTCCTCTTGAAGTGGTCGGGGTTTTCTAGCCTTTACGAGGTTTGGGCTTTCTTACTGAACATTCGGTTTTTGGGAACCATAGGTCCTTTTCCCTTGTCTAAAACTTTGGGCAATTCTTCAGTCCGAAGAGTAGGTGCCACTTGTTTAACAAAGACTGTCTTAGTGCTACTAGATGCAGCATGTAGATGACCTTGTGAGGTTCCCCCTGAAATGTATCCCAATCCAGATTTTATAGTGGCAGGTCTCTGATAACTCTGAATTTCATCTATTACTTTAGATGCATAATTCAATAGAGTTAGCTTCCTCTGCGCAATATCCTCACATTTTTGTAGAGTTTCATGCTTCTCAGAGAGGTCATTGAACTCAGTTCTTATCAGCTGAATCTCCTCAGTGGATTTCTCTAGTTTTCCATTTAGGGTCTCTATCAACTTCTCTTTCTCTGAGAGTTGTACTTTCAGAACATTTAGTTCATCAGTAGTTCCCATTAATTGAGAAGTGATCTCAGCATTACTAGAGTCTTTCCACTTAAGATTCTCATCAATCAGTTCTTTGTTATGCTCTTGAGTTTTATTCAGCAGTTCTTGTAACACAGCATAGTCCTTCATCAGACTCTCAAAAGAATCCATCGAGTCAAATTATTTGTTTTACGGTGGAACTTGACAACTCTTGTGCTTGTGTAGGAGCAACAATAGAGATAGAAGAATTTACCTCCTCCACGGCCATTAGGCGGATGTCATCCTTTGTCATTATCGAGAACATTTCATCGAAGATTTGGAACTTTCTTGAGTGTTCTTCTTCTACGCAACCATGGCTTTCTTTTGCCGGAGAACTTCTTGTCTCTCTTTGCTTGCCTTTCTTTTCTCTCCTTAGCACTTAGGTCTGGACAGTCATACTGAAAATGACCTTTCTTTTGGCAGTTATAACATTTGTTGGCATCATCATCTTGATCACTTTCTTCTTTAGACTTGGAGTCCTTCTTTTTGGATGAAGATCCTTCAGCTTTCAGGTCTTTTCTCTTCTCAGTGGATCTGTCCTCAGCCTTTGAATCTCTCTGGTACATGTGATTCCTGTAATATTTTTTTTATATTTTCCATATCTACTATTAAGCCTTTCAAACCTCCTTGTCATCAGTACTAGCTTATCCTCTATCTCATCCTGATTTTTAGCAAGGGAGTTCTCATACTCTCTAGTTTTACAGGTTTTATCCTTGGCTTTGAAAGCTACATTTTTACTAGATGAAGAATCATCTTTGCTGTCAGCTTTCTTTGATTTTTTATCAATAACAAACTCATTAGCTTTCAGCTCAGAGAAGACTTGTTGGTACGACAATGAATCAATGTTCTTGGCGTTTTCAATCACCACTGCATGAATATCCCATTTCTTAAATAGACCTCTAAGAATTTTCAATGCCACTTCTCTTTGTGGATATCTCTTTCCAAGTGCATTCGGATCATTCATTATCTTAGTGAATCGACTTCCGGTCTGTCAATAGATTCACCTTCTTCCATTTCAAAAGCTGTCAAACTTTCAATGGGAAAGTTTGTTCTCTTTAATGTGATTTGTGCCTTGGCACATTACAGCTAGTGTATCCCATATTTCTTTAGCAGTATTACAATGAGAAATCATTCCCATCACACCATCATCAATAGAGCTATATAGTGTATCCTTGGCAATATAGTCTAGATTGACTAACTTCCTCTCCTCAGGAGTAAGTTGATCATCAGACTTAGGAAATTCAGTCCTGGGATCATTTCTCTCATTTTCTGTAACTCTGGGATTCACCACGAAGTGAATTGGAATGGTCCTTCAGAGACCACTCTCCACATCGTTCATGCATAGAATACGGTGAGAGCTGCATTCTCAATCTCCACAAATCATAGCTCTCTCTTCGAGAACATGGGAAGTTTCTTAGGAAGGCATTATGTCGAGCCTTTTAAGATTTGACAAATAAGATCTGTTAGGATAGACCACAAGAATATTTTTTAGCAAATAAGACTATGGTCAACAAAGCGGTGGTTAAGTTGAACCTTTGCTCGATACCACTTGTTGGTCCGGTGCAAAACGAGTCTTTGCGTGTATGGGGAATACCGTGTTCAAATGAATTTTAAAACTTTTTTTTCTTCTGAGGTCGGATGGGTCGGAGTTGTCACGATGATTTGGCCACGAGAAGCCTGATGCCACGAGTCAAAGTCTACGAGGCGGTGATCTGAGTTGCTTTGAAACCTCGGATAATCCCAAGCGAGCTTTGAGTTTTCGAGAGATACGGTTGCTTGAATAGCTACTCAGATGTGCGGAATGGTTGGCCTTAAGTTTATACTCGTTTTATGCTTTGTTGAAAACCTTCCTTTTAATGGAAAGTGATTAGGCTGTGATTGGTTAGATGCAACTTGATTGGATTAATTCCATTTGAATATCGGTGAAAATATGCTTTCGAGTTAAAGATATGCGCATGGTTAATCAAAGCAAATCTGTAAAGCAAATAACACAGTAAGTTATAGTGGTTCAGAGACTCAAGCTCCTACATCCACTCTCTCTGACTCTTCAGAGAAATTCCTTAATCACTTCCTAAGGTTTTCTGACTACCTCAATGTAGTTTACTAACCTTTCTATTTTGAGCTTTCTGACTACCTCGTAGTTTACTTACTCAAAACACACACAAGCTTTTCGACTATCCAAGATAGTTTACTCACTTCTTCTCTAGAGTTTTTACGACTACCTCCTTGTAGTTTACTAACTCTTTACAACTCCAACTCACCAACAATCACACTCAAACTACCTTACAAGGGTTTGGGGTTTCTTGGTTGGTTTTCAACTAGGATGAGATATCCTTTACAATTAAGTACAATGCAAATGTTAGGATATCTCTACTAAGCTTTGGATATATCTTATCAAAACTAGGCTTAGTGAATGAGCTCTCTTCAATGTAAAGCACTTGGGAAATTCTTGGGTTTTCGAGTGCTTCAACTTTGCAATAATAAGTTTGAGCTCTTGAGTTGCTTACAAATTCCCGTAACCTTCAATGTAGATGGTCACAAGTATTTATAAGCGGAGCACCAAGGTCACTCTTGAAAAACTATCCGTTGGAAGAGATAGCTTCATGAGTTTCTCTTATGGTGTGTGATGAGCGACTATTTTTAGGGTTTGAAACTCCCTAGCATGTTTTAGGCAATATGTTTTTCATCGACCTCTCACCACTTTTTGCGATGCGGAACATAGTACTCTTGACATGCTTTGATGACTGTCGCTTTTCGGTGTCGATAAAAATCTGATCTTTGTCTTCTTACGATTGGCTCTTGTCTTGATAAATGTAAACAACCATACGGCTCTTTTTGGTCAATATCTATGAGTGATATAACCTTAACAACACTTTATTTTAGTTCATTTTATGCGCATGTGAATGTCTTGGGCAATATCTATTTTACGAGTAATCGCGTTTTTTCGATATTGTATCCTTCGGATAGATATTTTGATTGTCTCGAAACATTCGAGGTTATCTTGAGCATTCGATATATTCTTGAGTCTTGATAACTCCTTTGTCTTGATATCCTCTTTGTCTTGATATCTTGATCTTTGAGTCTTGATGTCTTGAGTCTTGAGAGATATCTTGGCCCGATATCTTGAGACTTCATCTTGAAGTCTTGATTTCTCGATTTCATCTTGAGTCTTGGTTTCTCGATTTCTTTGAGTCTTGATTCTCGATTTCTGCGAGTCTTGATTTCTCAGTTTCATACTGAAACTTCAGAAACTTCAAAAACTTACTGAGTCTTTAGAATCTTGAATCTATCCCGATCTATCTCACGATTTATCGTTATCGAGATAATATCCCGAACTTTTAAAAAGCGAATCGACTCTAACTATCAAGATTATCCTGAATATGTCATACTCAGGGGTTTTGAGATCTAATCAAAATCTTTTTTATTAAATTCATCTCCCAACAAATAACACAAATAGCGACAATCCAAAGAAGAGCTAATTTTTTTTTATTTTTTAATTTACAGAGAAAAATATAAAACAAATTCGCCGTAACTAGCGATGGAACCAGCGCCGTAAATAGCGACAAACGGGTAGACAAAATGGGACGTGCTAAATTGTCGCCGTAAATAGCGACAAACGGGTAGACAATGGAACCAGCGCCGTAACTTTGGGGATTTAATTTCATTTCGTGGATATTTGTATTTTGTAACGGTTTCCATTTAGCACGTCCCATTTTGTAATTCAGGTTTTAGTTTCTAATAAATTAGTTGGACAAGGAATGGATCTAGAGGGTGGCGCCGGGTGGTGGCCGCCCTTTTGAGATATAAAATTTTGGTATTATATATGTAAAAAAATTATATTTATACTTTAAAATCGTAAAATTTTGTTATTTCTCCTCCATTAGAATATTAAAATTTTGTCATTTTACTTAACGAAAATTTTGCCACCGTTGGGGCAAAATTTTGGATTTCCCGCTCAAATTTTAAAACTTTAATATAAATTATGATTTTGAGAATCTAAAAAAGTTGGTCATATTTTTTTTTTATGAATAAATTTTCGAATATTTCTTTCAATGGTAAGTCTCCGCAAATTTGTATAGAAAAATCAATCAATTTAGGAAATTGGGTTAAGTGGTCAAAGGGGTCAAGCGGGTCAATGATTGGTTGGGTAAAGTAAAATTACAAGAAATTTGAAAATTTGTATCTTAAACTTTGTCTTTGCCAAAAGATATACTCTGTAGATATGAAATCTCAATTATCTCATGTATAGAAATCAATTTAATGAAAAACCACCACTACAAGTCACGCCCACAAATTCGGGAATGCAAATTCGTCTATTATTGTCTTTAATATATATGTGACCCATTGCAAATTGTTGCTTTAATTAAATTTCTTGTCCTCCATTTTTTTTTCCTACCAAATAGAAAATGAGCTCAGTTTCAAGAATTGTTCTACTATTCATACTTTTCCTCTCTTCGAGTTATTACTTCTTCATCATATATATAAATGCTAACATGTCACTTGTTGATGCTGAATCACCTTGGATTTCATGTCTTTTAGAGAACATGCGTTAAAATTCAAATTTTCCCATATTTTAGAATATTTTTTTTCGTAAAAGGTCCAATTTTTTTTTGGATGTTCAATTTAATTCATAAATATCAATTGATTAAATTTTAGTCTTATTTTTGTCGGAGTGTCAAAAACGACTTCGTGTAGTCCCGCTGAAAAATAAGAAACAATGTCACATGGTGCGAAAAAGATACGACATTGTTTTCTTAATTTTTTGGCGAAAAAAAATAAAAAACAAAACCAGACTAACTAGTAAGTTGTATGACTAAACTGAAAATTCCAAACTTTTTGGTACCTTTTGCAAAAAAATCCTAAAAATTGTGGGACGTTATTGAATTTTAAACATTTTATTTTAGCACTATAATCTCGAATGATATCATTTGTTTTATTTTCAATGTTCCACTTCATGTTCCATATTGTGGAGGTATGACAAGTGGAAATTAAAATATTATCCAATGACCCATCATAACTCTGGGTCCATGTGTTAAAGATCCACGAAATGGAATATATTTGGAACGGTGAAAAAATATACGGAAAGAACACGTAACTGCTATAATCTAGTTATTTTCTTAGTAGTAAAATTTAAATAGTTTTATTACTCAACTTATATGCATATATGAACAACAACATAAACGTACGTAATCACATGAGATCCAAAAGTTAGAAGCAGTATCAACATTATTTTAGAAAAAGCATCAATTTTACTTTTTAAGTATTTACTTTTTACTTACTTGAAGAGTATTGGTACTATTCTTCTTCCATTGTATATAACAACACATGAAGATGACACTATAATAACTTGTTATTTTTCATGATTAATGTCCAGAAATGTGTTTTGACAAGGCTGAAAGTGTGAAGATATGCAAGAAAAGGAGCCTACTTTATGCAGGAGATTGCTTGAATGGTATTAAATGCATGCTCAAATGTGTGGAGGAGGATGCCCTTAAAGGACAATGTGAATCAGCAAAGATATGTTATTGTTACTATTGTTGATAATCTCATTTGGCCTTTAATTCATTTGCAATCTCAATAGATTGATTGAGCTAAATAAAGACTAGTAGTCTTCTGTTCCATTTTAATTGTCTTTCGTTTGTCCCAAATAATTGTTATTTCTCACTATTCTACGAGAATTAATCATGTACTCAATTCGTTTTAAGATTACTTTCACATTATTTTTTTTTCTCGTATTTTAGCGAACGAGTTGTTTATTAATATTTAAAATGATAAAATGATTTTTAAGGAAATTTATAATAGATCTACATCTCTTTTATTATATGTCTCCTTAAAAATTACGTTATCATTTTAAATATTAATAAATCCTTAGCAATTGCATTATGGGAAGGAGTGATTTGGTTAATTTAGAATGGAAAAATGTTGTAATTCAAGATTGCTTTCACATTACTTTTTTTTCTCGTATTTTAGCGAACGAGTTGTTTATTAGTATTTAAAATAAAAAAAGATTTTTTAAGGAGAGTTATAATAGATCTACATATCCTATATTATATGTCTCTTTAAAAATAACGTTATCATTTCAAATATTAATAAATCCTTAGCAATTGCATTATGGAAAGGAGTGATTTGGTTAATTTAGAAAGGAAAAAATGCTGTGATTTTTGAGGGGGTTATGTTCTCGGTTGATAAAGTAGTGAATGAAATTAAAGCTAGATTATGGAGTTAATTTTGTGTTAAGAATTAAATTTGGAATTATTTCTCTTACAATGATTGGTTGAACAGACCTACGATAGTTTTAGGTGTTAATTTCTCTCTTTCTTGTACTATGATAAGGGTATTCCTTGTGCCCCTTTTTACTAATAATATTTCTTTTCCGATTTGTTTTTTAAATATTAATAAAACTCGCTCGCTAAAATACGAGAAAATGGTCAAAATGAAAATAATATTGGGATGGAGGGAGTACTTGTTTTCTATGTTCCATTTTAATTGTCTTTTATTTGTCTCAAATAATTATCATTTCTCTACGAGAATTATGTATTATATATTTTAAATTTATCATGTACTTGTTTTCTGTGATAGCTGGTATGCATTGATTTTGTAAATTTACTCCATGTAAATAAACAAAAATGTAAAAATGTTACATTGTATATATATTTATTGTTATTTAATAATTTTCGTCCTATCAAAAAAAATGTATTCTTAATTCTTGTGTAATATATCTTTAAATGACAATTGCACTGCCTTTCAATATGATCCTTATAATGAGACGATGGCACAAATTTTACAATATTTACAATATTTAATGTTGACAATATGCATATAGTTGGGTAACCAGGTGGGCTAACCACCTGGCCAATGGGCTCCTCAATTGAGTAGGAGACCCAAGTTCGATTTCCTTTGGGAACGAATTGCAGTATGAGAGTTATAATGTGGCTTGGTGAATTTGTGGAGTATTTGAGTGCTTGGTGTACTAACTACTAACATCTAACAACTAACTTTGTCCGATCAAAAAAAATAAATAAAAAAAATAGTAATTATAATTATGATTCAATTAGGAAAATAGTAATTAATATAATTTATTAGCATTTATTATATTTCCATAATTAGTATTAGAGTTTTATTATTTAAGTAAGTCATTTGTAACCTTTTCATTCAATTAAGTTGAATATGAATTAAAAAAATCGAGAGAGTTTCTCGTGTTATTCCTCTTTGCTGGTATTCCAATGATTGGAATCAACGGAGATTGAGAAGGTTCGTTTGTATTGTTCACGCTTCTCCCCACATCTACTCGCGAGCCTGTTGGGATAACATATGCCAGGATCTATCGGGATGACCTCATAAACACAAATTTAAATTAACAATTATTACTAGCATGAATTTACATAAGTGAATTCAAATAATAATTACGCCAACAACGACATACAAATAAAATTCATGTAAAAGATCCTAGCATGCGGAATTTCTAGGAGTTTACGTAAACGTACCCGTTGGAGAGACAGTCTGAGATGGACAGGATCAAGTATCTGGCTACCAACCAAAAGTTCTTCTCAAGTATTCTCAAGTCCTCGCTCAACAACCCGGTGGGAGGTTCTCCGATGAACGATTTATAAAACAAAGGAAAATAAAATTGTTGCACCACCTTTGTGGATTTCTAATATTTCCAGCACATGGAATTGCACTGGGGATCAAGAATTCATCCCCTATTTATAAGAAGGGGGGTGGTCGAAAATTTGGAGTCCAATTAGGGTTAGGAAATATCTTTTCTTGATCTCCAAGAAATCTTGAATATATCCCATATATTCTTCTTTTCATGTGTATTTTTCCACAAAAATCTCACACCCTTATTTACTCCTATTTTTCGAAAATTTCATGAAGATTTGCAAGATTAGATATTTCTTGAATTTATGAGATATTCTTGTATTCCAAGAATACATATCTTTCTCCATAAAATCTTTCCAAGAAAATCAAGGAAATCTTTATTCCCTTTCTTATCAAAATTTTCGAAAATTTCTCATTAAAGAAACCAAGTGAGAGATTTCCTGAATTTATGAGATAATAATATTTTTGAAAAATAAAATAAAATATTAGGCAACAAACATTTATTTTATTTTAAGCATCTTTTATTTATTGGACTGTAATTGGGCTACTTGAGGGGCCTTTAGGAGAATTAAGATGGACCTTCCAATGAATTTATGAATTTCAATATTGAGCCACAATATAATTCAGCCCATTAATATTAATTAATACCACTATATAATTAATATTGCACTATCCAATCTTAACCCATATTACGGTAATATGGCTCCCGATCATTATTTCCCGTGTTTAAGATTATTTAGTCCATTAATTAATTAAGCCACTGAAAAACTTTATATTAATTAATATCTTTATCCTTGGAGTAAGGACAACTCAGCTTTATTATCCATACCGGAAAATTAATTCCACTTGCAAGATTTTGTATGATAAAGGTTCCGAGCCCACCAACGGGACCAATCACGCAAGACTTTGCAAGCACACGATTATCTCTATTAATCTTAGCAACCATCGTACAATTAATATTATTGCCCAAGATATAGGTTATTGAAGTCTCAATGATTCTCTTCCCATTTATAAGTCAAAGCAATAATTACTAATCACACACGGTCCTTATTAAGTGACAGAGATTAAGAAATCAACAACAACTGAAGTCTAACTCTTCATCCCATAAGTCAGTGCGAATGAGTTTATCCTCTCTGCAGGTCCGCTTCAGCACATCGAATGCACTAGTGTAATCTCTTGGTCAAGACAAGTCAATCTGAGACTTACACATCAACTTCTACCAATAGACTGTTCGGGTCTATCTAAGTTGTGAAACACACACTAGTTTATGTTGGGAATAAGTTGCACAGATCTATTCGGGGTGAATATTTAAATACAAATTTAATTTTTTAATTATTATTAGCATGAATTAATCTTATATTAATTCAAATAATAATCCAACAACATATCATGCATATAATAATTCACGTAAAACCTACGCATGCAGAATTCTACGAGTTTACGTGAACGTACCTCTTGGGATGACAACGGTGTGGCTAAATAGACTAACCGCAAGGACTTCCCAAGTATTCCCTTAGCCCTCATTCGACTATCCGGTGGAAGGATTCTTGTGAACGATTTAACAAAAGGAAAATAAAATATGTTGCACCACCTTTGCGGATTTACTAATTTTTCAAGCACATGGAATTGTACACTACTCACAATTGTCGTTTTTCAAAAAAATACAATCTGTCGATGTTACAAAATATTTGATATTTTATCGACGCTGATATTTTTCCGAAAAACCAATTTTTTCGTGTGTCTCTGGGAATGAACCATTCATTCCCTATTTATAGAGGAGAGGGGGACGAAAATTTAGTGATAAAATAATGTGGGAAAATCTTTTCTTGATCTTCAAGAAATCTTGAATATATCGCCTATATTCTTTTTCCCATAATTATAATATTCCACAAAAATCCCACCTTCTCTATTATTATGGAATTTTCGAAATTTATGTGCAAGATTCCAAGATTTGGATCTTCTTGAATTTATGAGATATTCTTGTATTTCAAGAAATACATATCTTCCATAATATCTTTTCAAGAAAATCAAGAAAATCTTTCTTGCCCACTATATTTCAAAATTTTCGAAAATATCATTATGAATAACCAAGTGGGAGATTTCTTGAATTTAATGAGATAATCTTGTATTCCAAGAATACATATCTTCATTCCATAACAAAATTCAAAGAAAATCTTTCTCCCAAATTTATCCATAATTTTCGAAATATTCTTGGAAAAATAAGCAACATTATTTATTTTATTTTAATTACATTTTCAGTTAATGGACTATATGTTGGGCTACTCAGGGGGCCTTTAGGAGAATTAAGATTGGACCTTCTAATGGACCTTGAATATCTAATATTGAGCCACAATATAATTCAAGCCCATAAATATTAATTAATCCCACTACATAATTAATATTGCACTATCCATCTTAACCCATATTACAGTCAATATGGCTCCCGGTCATTATTTCCCGTGTTTAAGATTATCTAGCCCATTAATTAATTCAAGCCACTGAAATAGCTTTCCATTAATTAATATTTTTTATCCTTGGTCAAGGAACGATTCAACATTATTATCCATACCGGAAACTAATTCCACTTGCAAGATTTGGTATGATAAAGCTTATGAACCTCCCAAGGGGGCAAATCAAACAAGCGTACTTGCACACGATTCTTCGTATTAAATCTTAGCAATCACATGTGACTAATAATATTGCCCAAGATAAAAAGTATTGAATCTCATTGATTCGCTACCCATGATAAGTCAAAGCAATAGTTACCAATCCCACGTGATCCTATTTAAGGGACGAAGGTTAAGAAATAACGAACCACAGAGGTCTAATTCTTCCTTGTTCAGTTCTGAAGAATTTATCTTCCTGTAGGTCCTATTCAGTGCACCAGTCATGCACTAGTGTAATCTCTTGGTCAAGACAAGCCAATCTGAGCCTTACACTTCAACCTTTCACGATGGATTGTTCATTTCCATCTAGGTTGTGAATAACGTACTTTTAGTTACAAGGGACTGTTAATTTAATCTTCTGTGATCTGGTATCACTAAATTAACTACAATGTAACACGTACGACTTATTGAACAGTTATGCAGTAAATATATGTAACATTCAATGATATTTAAAACATCAGTGATAAACAATTTATTTCAGTAAATAAGTCTGGAAATTCAGTTTCGATTATACAAAGTAAAAGCATACTTTCCAGTATAATCCCAACAGTTTACAAGGGACTGTTAACGTTATCTTCTGTGATTTGGTATCACCACGTTAACTTCAATGTAACATGTGTTATTATATGAACGATTTGCAATAAATATATATAACATTCAATCATATTTAAAGCAACAGTGATAAATAATTTATTTCAGTAAATAAGTGTTTAATACATAGGTTATACAAAGTAAAAGCATACTTTCACGTATAACCCCAACAATCTCTCACTTATACTCAAAGTCTGCTTTTAAGTATACCACAACACGTTTATTGTATTATACAGTGACATCTAATGTCACCTACATCAACCTAATAATATATCTCCACTTTTACTCAAGGCAGATTGGCAACGCTCTTGACACCCATTCCTTCCACATGTCTCTCGAATGTCAACAGAGGCAGACCCTTTGTGAATGGATCAACTAGGTTGTCTTCCGACGATATCTCTGCCACCTCTATATCTCATCTCTTAACTATTTCTCGTATAAGATGGTATTTCCTTTCAATGTGTTTGCTGACTTTGTGGGCTCTCGGTTCCCTTGAATTTGCAACTGCTCCGGCATTATCACAGAAAACTGTGATGGTACTGGGCAAATTCAGAACAACGTCCAAGTCCACTAGGAAGTTCTTGAGCCACACCGCTTCTTTCGCTGCTTCACAAGCAGCTACATATTCGGCTTCCATGGTAGAATCTGCGATGCATTTCTGCTTAACGCTTCTCCATGTTACAGCTCCTCCCCCAGACAAAACACACTACCCGAGGTAGATTTTCTGGAATCTATGTCCGATTGGAAATCTGAGTCTGTGTATCCAACTGGAAACAAACTGTCCGACTGGTAAACCAATATTCTATCCTGAGTTCTTTTCAGATACTTTAGAATGTTCTTTACGACAATCCAGTGTTGATTTCCGGGATTACATTGATATCTTGCTACCATGCCAACGGCGTAGCAAATATCCGGTCTCGTGCACAGCATTGCATACATAAGACTCCCCACTGCCGATGCATAAGGGATGCCTTTCATGTCATCTATCTCCCCTTGTGTCTTGGGACACATGTCTTTCGATAGATGGATTCCGTGCCTGAAGGGTACAAAACCTTTCTTGGAATCTTGCATGCTGAATCGCTTCAAAACAGTGTCTATGTATGAAGCTTGCGATAAGCCGATCATTCTTTTCTTTCGATCTCGAGTGATCTTGATCCCAAGAATATGACCGGCTTCCCCTATGTCCTTCATATCAAATTGTTTTGACAGCCATACCCTTACGTCTGACAAAACCTTTACATCGTTTCCGATTAGCAGAATATCGTCTGCGTATAGTACTAAGAATGCCGAGGCAGTTCCGTCACACTTCTTATACACACAACTTTCAAATTCGTTTTGATCAAACCCATAAGACTTGATTACATGATCAAAACATTGGTTCCAAGCCCGAGATGCTTGGTTTAGTCCATAAATGGACTTCCTTAGCTTGCACACAAGGTGTAAGAGGCCTTTCGCGATGAAACCTTCGGGTTGTTGCATATAGATTTCCTCATCAAGACTTCCGTTAAGGAAAGTTGTCTTGACATCCATTTGCCAGATCTCAAAATCTAGATGTGCAGCTATTGCCAAGAGAATACGGATGGACTTAAGCATGACTACAAGCGAAAAGGTTTCTTCATAATTGATACCCTCATTTTGAGTGTATCCCTTCGCCACAAGCCTAGCTTTAAAGGTCTCGACCTTCCCATCCGGTCATCTTTTTCTCTTGTAGACCCACTTGCATCCAATGAGTTTTACCCCACTGGGTGGTTCCACTAGCTCCCACACTTGATTATGATCCATTGAGCCCATCTCGGCTTCCATCGCAGTTTGCCAGGATTCAGAATCCTTATCTTGGACCGCCTCCTTGTAGGACCAAGGGTCTGATTCATTATCCCCGGGGACCAAATCCGAAGATTCTCCTATCCCCATGAATCTCTCAGGTTGTCGAACAACCCTCCCACTACGTCGAGGTTCCGGTTGTGTCGGTGTGACGCTTGGTATATCAACTTGTACAGTTGGTATAGGAGTTTGCCCTCTTATTTCGTCTAAGGTAATCTCACTTTTGGGCTTTCTATTGTTCATAAAGTCTTCTTCCAAAAATCTAAAGTGCGTACTTATTACCACCTTTTGATCTTCGGGACCATAGAACATACACCCTTTCGTTCCCATGGGATATCCTATAAACAACCTTAGTTCCGAACGTGCATCCAACTTACCGGCTTCCTTGTCTAGCACGTATGCCGGATACCCCCAAATTCTAAGATGTCTCAAACTGGGCGCAAGCCCAGTCCACAACTCTTTAGGGGTTTTGGGAACCGATTTGGATGGCACCAAGTTCAAAACATAAGCCGCTATTTCCAAGGCATAACCCCAAAACGACTTGGGAAGATCTGAATAACTCATCATGGATCTGACCATTTCTAAGAGTGTTATGTTTCTTCGTTCTGCAACCCCATTTTGTTGAGGGGTTCCGGGTGCAGTCAACTAGGAAACAATGCCCTCGTCTGATAGGTAGTTCAAAAACTCATCGCTGAGGTATTCGCCTCCACTATCAGATCGTAGAAACTTGATACTCTTTTCCATATTATTCTCCACTTCGGCTTTGAACTCTTTGAATTTATCAAAGGTTTTCGATTTGTGTTTCATCAGGAAAATGTATCCGAACCTTGAGTAATCATCAGCGAATGTCACGAAATACTCATAGCCACCTCTAGCTTTGGTTGACATTGGACCACACACATTCGTGTGAACGATTTTCAACACTTCTGTGGCTCTATTCCCCTTGGCTCTAAATGCCCTCTTGGTCATTTTACCCTCCAAACATGATTCGCAGGTTGGAAATGGTTCCATCTGTAGGTCCGACAATGAACCATCTTTCACCAACCTTTGGATCCTATTTAGATTAATATGACCCAATCTTAGATGCCAAAGAAGTGTCTCGTTCACCTTTTCTGAATGTTTTCTCTTATTACTTGAAACAGTCGATGTGTTAAAAGATGCATTTTGTGAGTGGTGTGCACAATTAATAGTATAGAGATTGTTCTGCAACGTTCCATGACAGATAAACACATCGTTACGAAAAATAGTAACTTGTTTAGAAAAATGAACAGAATATCCATCAATAAATAGTTTTGAAACTGAAATAAGGTTTTTACGAAAAATAGGAACGTAAAGAACATCTCTCAAAACTAAAGTCTTGTCTTCAAAAGACAGGTGCACGTCTCCCACTGCTTCAGCTGCTATTCTCGTAGCATCGCTCAGTGTGATGAGGATCTCACTTCCACTAAGTTGCCGGGTCAATGTGAACCCCTGTAACGTGAAAGAAACATGATCAGTGGATCCCGTATCCACTACCCATGAGTGGGTAGCATACGCCGCTAAACAAGTTTCAATAAGTATGAGAATTACCTTTCTTCCCATTCCTCTTAGGCTTGGGACAGGCAGACCTCCAATGTCCTTTCTCACCGCAGTTGAAACACTTCCCCTTTGGATTCTTTCTAACACCCAACCATTTGACCGCCTTATATCTACTGTTCTTTGTGTTGAGGTTTATTTGGTTACGACAATTCATTTCTTCATCAATCTTGCCTTCCATTGGCCTAGATTTTGATAAGAGATTTTTAGTCACCAAAGCTTGGTCCTTTTGTCCCAAATGCTTCTCTATTGTCTCTAAAACTTCTGGTAGAGTTTCCATAGTGAACATGTGATCACTCATCACTTAACTACAGTAAAACTCATCGAAGCACTTTGGAAGAGTTAGGAACACAAAGTCGACCTGAGCCTCATCACTATACTTAGTACCGAGATAAGCAAGTTTGTCAAAATGACGCTTAACCTTGAGAACATGGTCCCTTATGGGTGTTCCCTCTGTCATATGTAGCAATGGCACGCCATCGCGATTAAACTGATTGATCATGCAGTTTTCTGTCAAAAACATGTCTTCGAGACTTTGCATAATTTCCGCAGCGGACTCAACCCCTTCGTGAATGTATCTCAAATCTTTAGACATGGATGCCAGGATTATACATTTCACAGGTCCGTTGGTACGCTCCCAGTCATCATACAAAAATCTCTCCGCATCAGATGATTTTTCAGTTGGTTTGCTAGGCTTAGGTGTCGTTAGAACCCAAATGTGTTTCGTTGAACCAAGGACAATTTTCATTTTTCGTTTCCAAACGATATAGTTATCACCAGTAAGTTGATGTTCTTTGAGCATATATTTCAGTGGATTAAAAGGTTTCAACATGCTGAACTGAAATAAATAACAATTTGTATAAGCACAAATTTATCACATATTTCGATCACATTATTCATATCAAAATCTCAAAATAATATGAATATGTATCAGCCGACATCTCAAAATAGTTTAAATAGGTCACGTTGGGTGATCTGTCTATTTAAACACATTCAAGCAGGTTACAAACAAGAACAATTACAAACCTTTAATTCAAAATTAATAATCGGCTCCCACTTGACCAATATAAAATTGATAGGGACTTCGGAGAAGTATATGCATATCAATTTTATACCTAAGTAATAACCATGATTAAATACAGAATTATTACTTCGCTTTGAACGAGCCTCGTTGGGAGGGTCATCGTTGCCACTAATAATAATTCACAATCATCCTTTTGGGAATTTATTCATGTGAAAACCATCTTTTGACCGTTCCGTTGGGGAAATTTCTCCAAAAGAATTCACAAATAAATAAATCATGAAGGTCAATATTGATGTAATTTTATTATCCGGAATAAAATTTGTCAATTAAAACATACTTAGTAATTTTCGAAAGTGAGATTTTCTTTAGACAATTTTAAATCATGCTAACACATTTAACAAATAAATAGCACAAATTTAAAACAAGCATCAAGATAAAATAAATCAAGTTGGTTTAAATTTCATATCTTGATCTTGAGAAATCGTCTCTTCTTTTGCCTTCATCGTTCGTCTCGAAAGGCTCCCACTAAATCCACAATAATTCTTTAACGAGTGTCCTCCGTCTTGGGTTAGGACGACGTCCGGAAAACGAGTAGCTCATGACCTGGAACGCGAGTCCGCTTGTGCCTAGGCGCACGCCTCGGTCTGGCTCGGCCATCTCGCCCTGTCGCCCACGGCACATGCGCGCGCGAAGCATCGCCAGGACGCATCCGCGTCCGAGGTCCCATGCCCCGTCACCCACCTCGACCCAGCCCGGGCGCACACCTTGCGCGTGCTGCGCCCGGCAGCCCTATCCACCTAGTGCGCCTAGCGCGCTCGCCATGCCCCATCAGCGATTGTCTGAGTGGTGCGTGCGGTCGCTAGGCGTTCCGCCTAGCCCGCGTATGTCCGGGCACTCAGACGTCCGTCTTTAATTCTCCGTCTCCATCTTCGTTCACGATCCGGTTACAATTTATTTACAAAATAAATAAACCTAGATCTAGACTAGTCTATTACATTAAACAAGTCAAACAAATACTAATCTACTCATGGATTTTCTCACGAGGCAAAACGAATCCGAAGGAATCGAATTAAAAACCAATAATTTATTTGCATATAAATAAGCACATTAAAATAGCATGACAATTGGATACCTGAAACAGATCTAACAGTTCTACTATCCAATTTCAAATTTTAATGAACAACAATTTAAATTACAGTTTAAACGATCAGAGCCCGAACCAGGGCTCTGATACTAGTTGTTGGGATAACATATGCCCGGATCTATCAGGTTGACCTCATAAACACAAATTTAAATTAACAATTATTACTAGCATGAATTTACCTAAGTGAATTCAAATAATAATTACGCCAACAACGACATGTAAATAAAATTCACGTAAAAGATCCTAGCATGCTGAATTTCTAGGAGTTTACGTAAACGTACCCGTTGGAGAGACAGTCTGAGATGGACAGGATCAAGTATCTGGCTACCAACAAAAAGTCCTTCTCAAGTATTCCCAAGTCCTTGCTCAACAACCCGGTGGGAGGTTCTCCGATGAACGATTTATAAAACAAAGGAAAATAAAATTGTTGCACCACCTTTGTGGATTTCTAATATTTCCAGCACATGGAATTGCACTGGGGATGAAGAATTCATCCCCTATTTATAAGAAGGGGGTGGTCAAAATTTTGGAGTCCAATTAGGGTTAAGAAAGATCTTTTCATGATCTCCAAGAAATCTTGAATATATCCCATATATTCTTCTTTCCATGTGTATTTTTCCACAAAAATCTCACACCCTTATTTACTCCTATTTTTCAAAAATTTGATGAAGATTTGCAAGATTGGTTCTTTCTTGAATTTATGAGATATTCTTGTATTCCAAGAATACATATCTTTCTCCATAAAATCTTTCCAAGAAAATCAAGAAAATCTTTCTTCCCTTTCTTATCAAAATTTTCGAAAATTCCTCATTAAAGAAACCAAGTGGGAGATTTATTGAATTTATGAGATAATCTTGTATTCCAAGAATACTTATATCCTTTCCATAAAATCTTTTCAAGAAAATTTCTTCTCCCTCTTTTCTTTATTATTTTCGAAAAAAAACAAAATATTAGGCAACAAACATTTATTTTATTTTAAGCACCTTTTATTTATTGGAGTGTAATTGGGCTACTTGAGGGGCCTTTAGGAGAATTAAGATGGACCTTCCAATGGACTTCTGAATTCCAATATTGAGCCACAATATAATTCAGCCCATTAATATTAATTAATACCACTATATAGTTAATATTGCACTATCCAATCTTAACCCATATTACGGTAATATGGCTCCCGGTCATTATTTCCCGTGTTTAAGATTATTTAGTCAATTAATTAATTAAGCCACTAAAAAGCTTTATATTAATTAATATCTTTATCATTGGAGTAAGGATAGCTCAGCTTTATTATCCATACAGGAAAATTAGTTCCACTTGCAAGATTTGGTATGATAAAGATTCCGAGTCCACCAAGGGGACCAATCACGCAAGACTTTGCAAGCACACGATTATCTGTATTAATCTTAGCAACCGTCGTACAATTAATATTATTGCCCAAGATATAAGGTATCGAAGTTTCAATGATTCTCTTCCCATTTATAAGTCAAAGCAATAATTACTAATCGCACACGGTCCTTATTAAGTGACAGAGATTAAGAAATCAACAACCACTGAGGTCTAACTCTTCATCCCATAAGTCAGTGCGAATGAGTTTATCCTCTCTGCAGGTCCGCTTTAGCACATCGAATGCACTAGTGTAATCTCTTGGTCAAGACAAGTCAATCTGAGACTTACACATCAACTTCTACCAATAGACTGTTCGGGTCTATCTAAGTTGTGAAACACGCACTAGTTTACAAAGGGACTGTTAACGTGATCTTCTGTGATCTGGTATCACCACGTTAACTTCAATGTAACATTGCTATTATATGAACGGTTTGCAATAAATATATATAACATATATATCATATTTAAAGCAACAGTGATAAATAATTTATTTCAGTAAATAAGTGTTTAATACATAGGTTGTATAAAGTAAAAACATACTTTCATGTATAACCTCAACAGAACCATATGCCTCCTGTTCGGTGCCTCCTGTCCGGCGCAACAATGGACCATGGTTACCTTGATGAAGACGATGACTTCATTCACCGGACGCCGCCGTGTCCCTTTGCGTCAAAGAGCGGCGCCACTTTGCACCTTGCAGCGGACACTCATGGTATCAGTTTCGATTCTATTGCCCTAGGACGATTTGGGCTTCTCCAACAATTGGGTACTTTCTCAATTGCTGGGATTGAAAATGGGCTTGATATTAGAAAAAATTTGGGCATTGGGCCTCATAAAATGGATATAAGCTTGACTCTGGTGCCAACATTTGGGCCTAGATTTTTTTTGAAGATTTGGAAGATTTGAACTTTTTGCCTAAGTTTAATCACTATTATTTTTTTCATTAAAAATGATAGTTGTTTTGGTACTTCTGTGAAAACTCCACGGGCTTATCATCTCAAGACTTTGGGCGAAATACGTACTGCTGATGTTTTTGAGGTCAAAGATCGTAGGAATTTAACTAATTTCGCTTTCCCTGAAGATGAGCGCGTTGTCTGCTTTATTACACTGCTGGAGATAATATTCGTGCAAATTCGAGGACGGATCTTTTCAAAGAGAGAGAATGATGGAGATAATATTGCATTTCATATTTATATTTATATTTTATAGTCTTTAGGGTTTACTTATGTTTTAATTAATTGTTAATGGGTCGGGCTTTTAGGGCTTACACGCCTAAAACCCTACTTTTCAATTATAAATAGGAGTCTTAAAATTATTGTAAATGAGCTTTTGATTATATAAAAAATATTATTGAGAGAGTTTTCTCTTATTTCCTCTTTGCCGGTATTCCTGTGGGGAATCAACGGAGATTGAGAAGATTTCCTAATATCACGTCTTCTGTGCTGCATCAAATTTATTATGGGAATAACAAAGGAAAAAGTGAGCAAAAAGAAGTATTAGAATGTATATGTATTCGTTTACTTCAGTATTTATGTGTGTATCGTGCAACACTACCTGAGGATTTACTTATATACTATCTCCGTCCTAAAGTTATTTATCCCTTTGTTTTTTATATGAGTTTTTAATTGAGACGAAGTGGATAATATTTAAAGTAATAAAATTATTTTTGATCGAGGGTATTGTAATTCTATATATGTTATTACTAAATCATATAATTTTTTGGATAAAAATAATGAAATGAGATGTAATTTTAAAATATTATGACGTACGGATCACTTTTTAACGGGGATAAATAACTTTGGAATGGAGTGAGTACTAAGATGTAGTCTCTATAATACAAAAAAAATAGATGATAATATGACAAGCCTAAAATAATGTGACACGTGAAGATATGGCAAGACATATTAATAGCATTATTAATATTAAAAATAAATTACAAAAAAATGTATATAAATTTATTAAATATTTTATACCAAGAGATTATTAAATATTATTATTTTTGTATCAATTTCAATGAATTGAGTTTATCAATATTTTGTATAAAAAATATTAAATTCAATGAAACTATTAATATCATTATATAATATTTATAAATTAAATAAATAATATCATTTTCAGTTTTATTATAATATCAATAGTATATAAATCAAAAAATAAAATAATAACACCATCAAAATATTTAAGAACAATATTATTATTTATTTTATAATAATTTTATTAAAATCTATTCACATGATGCAGTTAATAAATAAATCACTATTATGAAATTTTAATAATATAATAATTTTGCAAATAACAGTATCACATTAAAAAATAATAAAATCATATTTCACTTCAATATATAAGATTGAAATAATAAAAATAAAGTCAAACTTACCAAAATATTGAAACGGAATGTAAGGAGAGATATAATAAATAATAGTTATGCAAAATATTGAAAAATAAATAACGTACTTACCTTAAATTAAATGAGAGCTGAAATTGATAATATAAAATCTAACGGTCAAGAAAGAAAGACTGGACATCAGAAATGTCATCTTTAGGTGTATTATATATTGATATAGATATAAATATAAATATAGATTTGTGTCACTATTTAATTTCATAATTATATGTGAGCTACATTGCATAGACACGATAATACAGGTACAATACAATACGGGTACGAAGACACGGGTTTTAAAAAAAAAATTGATAAGATACGAAAGGGGTCTGACTTTAATTAATTTTTAAATTACTTTAGTATTATCTCTGTAAATATAAATATTTAAAAAAAAAAATTAACACGTATCTTCGTACATGTATTGAAATATAAAACTTAAATAAATATAAAATCAAAACAAGAGAAACATCCCAATAAACTATGTAAATGATCACCAACATCACTAAGTCGTAGTTAATATACAAAAAGTATGCATAAGATATTTAAGCCGCAAACACAAAGTAAGAAGAAACTATGTATGTTGAACTTCGACGAACAGTGGTGTGCCGACTGTGAGTCTGTGATAGATTTTTATTGCTTGTAGATGTAGGTTAGAGTTAATGTATAAGACAAATTTAAAGTGATAAATATTAATTTTTCAAATTTAACCCCGCGTGCGTATCCTATCCGTGTCCGATATGTTGATCAGCCAAGTCCGACACGATACCCTCAATTATAATTATTATTTTTAATTAGGAAACGTCATGTAGCGTATCAGATGTGTATTTCATGCATATCCATGTACCCAAGTATTCGCAGTATATCCGACATCACATTATTAAAAAATTATGAGTATTCGTGCATTCTAGTATATGGTAAAAAGAAAATTTATCACGAATTAAGTGAATTGACCACAAATTTTGTACATACCTTAATTTTTGTGTAAAATAAATCTGTTTGGCTATTATTATTGGATGGGGGAGTAATATGCTCCCAAGATAACAAAGATATTATACAATCCCCATATATATATATATATATATATATATATATATATATATATATATATTATAAAGTATACAAAGTTTTGTATGAGGTGCACGGTGCACCGTGCAAGTCGAGTCTATTTTTCAACATGCAATTTATTTTTCTGAACGTTTAATTTATTTTTACTGGAACTTTCAATTTGTTATACTCAATAAAAAATAAATTACACATTTAAAAAACATATGAATTGCATGATGCACATGAGACTAATTCTATGAAGTTTTTATATCCTTATTCTCAATCAAATTATCCCATATATACATTGATTTCAATTAAATGAAAATAATTCCACCACTCTAACTCTCGCCCACAAATTCGAAATTGCATTAATTCTCTCCATCTATGATTAATTTGAGGGATTCTTTTTCCTTATTATATATAAACAGCTTGTGATGCTTATCACACTGCAACCACACTATTCTCTTTAATTTTAATTTCTTGTCACTCCATTTTTTTCCTATCAACTAGAGAAGATGAACTACGTTTCAAGAGTTGCTCTACTATTCATACTTTTCCTCTCTTCGGGTTATTATCTCTTCATCTTATATACTAATGCTAACCTCTCACTTCTTCTTATTAATTCACTATGTATATATATATTCTAGTTACTATTTTCTTAATAATATATTTCACGGAAATTTAAAAGATGAAAAAACTCCCTCAGTCCCTCAAAAAGTATGCTCAAAGGGATAAAACAGGTTTTACGGAAATGTAGATTAAATATATTTACGAATAACATAATTGATTGTGAGTAAAATATAATGTTAACTTAGGTAATTAAGCGATTATTGGACTATGAAAATAAAAGAAATTGTGTCCATAAACGTACTTAATTTACATTTTCGTAAAAATTGTTTCAGCCTCTGAGTATATAGTTTTATTACTCAAACTTATAAATGAAGTTGAACAACAACAAAATATAATCATACTGTTGATCTAAAAGTAACATTTTTTTCCCTATGTGTATATATATGGAGGTCAAGTATATAAATATATTAATACGTGCACGTATCCTCCTTGCTTAGCTATATATGTATACATATGTATAATTATCTCGTCGTATAACTATTAATGCCCCCATTAGAACATTAAAATTTTGTCATTCTTACTCAATCGAAAATTTTGCCACCGTTGGGGCAAAATTTTGGATCCGTCCCGCTCAAATTTTAAAACTTTAATATAAATTATGATTTTGAGAATCTAAAAGTTGGTCATATTTTATACTATGAATAAATTTCACCGAATATTTACTCAATGAGTAGGTTTACTGTACAAATTTGTATAGATATAAATCAATCAATTTAGGAAGAGTCAGCGGATTAAGTGGTCAAAAATGGGTCAAAGTGGGTCAATGATTGGTTGGGTAAAGTAAAATTGAGTCTCAATTGAAATTTGTATGTATACAAATTTGTATCTTAGACTTTGTCTTACTCAAAAGATATACTCTATAGATATGAAATCTCAATTATCTCATGTATAGAAATCAATTTAATGAAAATATT
The DNA here is from genome assembly GCA_037126765.1 of Stenogyne calaminthoides. Classification (NCBI taxonomy): domain Eukaryota; kingdom Viridiplantae; phylum Streptophyta; class Magnoliopsida; order Lamiales; family Lamiaceae; genus Stenogyne; species Stenogyne calaminthoides. The sequence continues at coordinate 32,796,159 of JBBCBC010000018.1, forward strand.
TCCACCACTACAAGTCACGCCCACAAATTCGGGAATGCATTAATTCGTCTATTATTGTCTTTAATATATATGTGTCCCATTGCAACCACCCTATTGTCTTTAATTAAATTTCTTGTCACTCCATTTTTTTCCTACCAAATAGAGAAAATGAGCTCAGTTTCAAGAATTGTTCTACTATTCATACTTTTCCTCTCTTCGAGTTATTACTTCTTCATCATATATATATAAATGCTAACATGTCACTTGTTAATGCTGAATCACCTTGGGTTTCACGTCTTTTAGAGAACATGCGTTAAAATTCAAATTCTCCCATATTTTAGAATTTTTTTTTTCGTAAAAGGTCCAAATTTTTTTTGGATGTTCAATTTAATTCATAAATATCAATTGATTAAATTTTAGTCTTATTTTTGTCGGAGTGTCAAAAACGACTTCGTGTAGTCCCGCTGAAAAATAAGAAACAATGTCATATGGTGCGAAAAAGATACGACATTGTTTTCTTAATTTTTTGGCGAAAAAAAATAAAAAACAAAACCAGACTAACTAGTAAGTTGTATGACTAAACTGAAAATTCCAAACTTTTTGGTACCTTTTGCAAAAAAATCCTAAAAATTGTGGGACGTTATTGAATTTTAAACATTTTATTTTAGCACTATAATCTCGAATGATATCATTTGTTTCATTTTCAATGTTCCACTTCATGTTCCATATTGTGGAGGTATGACAAGTGGAAATTAAAATATTATCCAATGACCCATCATAACTCTGGGTCCATGTGTTAAAGATCCACGAAATGGAATATATTTGGAACATGAGAAAATGACACAGAAGAACACGTAACTGCTATAATCTAGTTATTTTCTTAGTAGTAAAATTTAAATAGTTTTATTACTCAACTTATATGCATATATGAACAACAACATAAACGTACTTAATCACATGAGATCCAAAAGTTAGAAGCAGTATCAACATTATTTTAGAAAAAGCATCAATTTTACTTTTTAAGTATTTACTTTTTACTTACTTGAAGAGTATTGGTACTATTCTTCTTCCATTGTATATAACAACACATGAAGATGACACTATAATAACTTGTTATTTTTCATGATTAATGTCCAGAAATGTGTTTTGACAAGGCTGAAAGTGTGAAGATATGCAAGAAAAGGAGCCTACTTTATGCAGGAGATTGCTTGAATGGTATTAAATGCATGCTCAAATGTGTGGAGGAGGATGCCCTTAAAGGACAATGTGAATCAGCAAAGATATGTTATTGTTACTATTGTTGATAATCTCATTTGGCCTTTAATTCATTTGCAATCTCAATAGATTGATTGAGCTAAATAAAGACTAGTAGTCTTCTGTTCCATTTTAATTGTCTTTCGTTTGTCCCAAATAATTGTTATTTCTCACTATTCTACGAGAATTAATCATGTACTCAATCCGTTTCAAGATTACTTTCACACTATTTTTTTTTCTCGTATTTTAGCGAACGAGTTGTTTATTAGTATTTAAAATGATAAAATGATTTTTAAGGAAATTTATAATAGATCTACATCTCTTTTATTATATATCTCCTTAAAAATTACGTTATCATTTTAAATATTAATAAATCCTTAGCAATTGCATTATGGGAAGGAGTGATTTGGTTAATTTAGAAAGAAAAAAATTTTGTAATTCAAGATTGCTTTCACATTACTTTTTTTTCTCGTATTTTAGCGAACGAGTTGTTTATTAGTATTTAAAATAATAAAGTGATTTTTAAGGAGAGTTATAATAGATCTACATCTCCTATATTATATGTCTCCTTAAAAATAACGTTATCATTTCAAATATTAATAAATCCTTAGCAATTGCATTATGGAAAGGAGTGATTTGGTTAATTTAGAAAGGAAAAAATGCTGTGATTTTTGAGGGGGGTTATGTTCTCGGTTGATAAAGTAGTGAATGAAATTAAAGCTAGATTATGGAGTTAATTTTGTGTTAAGAATTAAATTTGGAATTATTTCTCTTACAATGATTGGTTGAACAGACCTACGATAGTTTTTAGGTGTTAATTTCTCTCTTTCTTGTACTATGATAAGGGTATTCCTTGTGCCCCTTTTTACTAATAATATTTCTTTTCCGATTTGTTTTTTAAATATTAATAAAACTCATTTCATTTAAAATACGAGAAAATGGTCAAAATGAAAATAATATTGGGATGGAGGGTGTACTTGTTTTCTATGTTCCATTTTAATTGTCTTTTATTTGTCTCAAATAATTATCATTTCTCTACGAGAATTATGTATTATATATTTTAAATTTATCATGTACTTGTTTTCTGTGATAGCTGGTATGCATTGATTTTGTAAATTTACTCCATGTAAATAAACAAAAATGTAAAAATGTTACATTGTATATATATTTATTGTTATTTAATAATTTTCGTCCTATCAAAAAAAATGTATTCTTAATTCTTGTGTAATATATCTTTAAATGACAATTGCACTGCCTTTCAATATGATCCTTATAATGAGACGATGGCACAAATTTTACAATATTTACAATATTTAATGTTGACAATATGCATATAGTTGGGTAACCAGGTGGCTTAGCCTGCCTGGTCACTGGACTCCTCAATTGAGTGGGAGATCCAGGTTCGATTTCTTTTGAGAACGAATTCCAATATGAGAATTATAAAGTGGCTTGGTGAATTTGTGGAGTATTTGAGTGCTTGGTGTACTAACTACTAACATCTAACAACTAACTTTGTCCGATCAAAAAAAAAAAAATAGTAATTATAATTATGATTCAATTAGAAAAATAGTAATTAATGTAATTTATTAGCATTTATTATATTTCCATAATTAGTATTAGAGTTTTATTATTTAAGTAAGTCATTTGTAACTTTTTCATTCAATTAAGTTGAATATGAATTAAAAAAATCGAGAGAGTTTCTCGTGTTATTCCTCTTTGCCGGTATTCAAAGGATTGGAATCAACGGAGATTGAGAAGGTTTGTTTGCATTGTTCACGCTTCTCCCCGCATCGACTCGCGAGCCTGTTGGGATAACATATGCCAGGATCTATCGGGATGACCTCATAAACACAAATTTAAATTAACAATTATTACTAGCATGAATTTACATAAGTGAATTCAAATAATAATTACGCCAACAACGACATGCAAATAAAATTCACGTAAAAAATCCTAGCATGCGGAATTTCTAGGAGTTTACGTAAACGCGTGCCGTTGGAGAGAGCGATGCGAGATGGACGGGGATCAAAGTATCTACCAACCAAAAGTCCTTCTCAAGTATTCCCAAGTCCTCGCTCAACAACTCGGTGGGAGGTTCTCCGATGAACGATTTATAAAACAAAGGAAAATAAAATTGTTGCACCACCTTTGTGGATTTCTAATATTTCCAGCACATGAAATTGCACTGGGGATGAAGAATTCATCCCCTATTTATAAGAAGGGGGTGGTCGAAAATTTGGAGTCCAATTAGGTTAGGAAAGATTTTTTATTGATCTCCAAGAAATCTTGAATATATTCCATATATTCTTCTTTCCATGTGTATTTTTCCACAAAAATCTCACACCCTTATTTACTCCTATTTTTCGAAAATTTCATGAAGATTTGCAAAATTGGATCTTTCTTGAATTTATGAGATATTCTTGTATTCCAAGAATACATATATTTCTCCATAAAATCTTTCCAAGAAAATCAAGGAAATCTTTCTTCCCTTTCTTATCAAAATTTTCGAAAATTCCTCATTAAAGAAACCAAGTGAGAGATTTCTTGAATTTATGAGATAATAATATTTTCGAAAAATAAAATAAAATATTAGGCAACAAACATTTATTTTATTTTAAGCATCTTTTATTTATTGAACTGTAATTGGGCTACTTGAGGGGCCTTTAGGAGAATTAAGACGGATCTTCCAATGGACTTATGAATTTCAATATTGAGCCACAATATAATCAGTCCATTAATATTAATTAATACCACTATATAATTAATATTGCACTATCCAATCTTAACTCATATTACGGTAATATGGCTCCCGGTCATTATTTCCCGTGTTTAAGATTATTTAGTCCATTAATTAATTAAGCCACTGAAAGCTTTATATTTATTAATATCTTTATCCTTAGAGTAAGGACAACTCAGCTTTATTATCCATATCGAAAAATTAATTCCACTTGCAAGATTTGGTATGATAAAGGTTCCGAGCCCACCAATGGGACCAATCACGCAAGACTTTGCAAGCACATGATTCTCTGTATTAATCTTAGCAACCGTCGTACAATTAATATTATTGCCCAAGATATAGGTTATTGAAGTCTCAATGATTCTCTTTCCATTTATAAGTCAAAACAATAATTACTAATCGCACACGGTCCTTATTAAGTGACAGAGATTAAGAAATCAACAACCACTGAGGTCTAACTCTTCATCCCATAAGTCAGTGCGAATAAGTTTATCCTCTCTGCAGGTCCGCTTCAGCACATCGAATGCACTAGTGTAATCTCTTGGTCAAGACAAGCCAATCTGAGACTTACACATCAACTTCTACCAATAGACTGTTCGGGTCTATCTAAGTTGTGAAACACACACTAGTTTACAAGGGACTGTTAACGTGATCTTCTGTTATCTGGTATCACCACGTTAACTTCAATGTAACATGTGCTATTATATGAACGATTTGCAATAAACATATATAACATTCAATCATATTTAAAGCAACAGTGATAAATAATTTATTTCAGTAAATAAGTGTTTAATAGATAGGTTATACAAAGTAAAAGCATACTTTCAAGTATAACCACAACAATCTCTCACTTATACTCAAAGTCTGCTTTTAACTATACCACAACACGTTTATTGTATTATACAGTGACATCTAATGTCACCTACATCAACCTAATAATATATCTCCACTTATACTCAAAGCAGATTGGCAACGCTCTTGACACTCATTCCTTCTATGTGTCTCTCGAATGTCAACAGAGGCAGACCCTTTGTGAATGGATCAGCTAGGTTGTCTTCCGACGCGATCTTTGCCACCTCTATATCTCCTCTCTTAACTATTTCCCGTATAAGATGGTATTTCCTTTCAATGTGTTTGCTGACCTTGTGGGCTCTCGGTTACCTTGAATTTACAACTGCTCCGGCATTATCACAGAAAACTGTGATGGTGTTGGGCAAATTCGAAACAACGTCCAAGGCCACTAGGAAGTTCTTGAGCCACACCGCTTCTTTCGCTGCTTCACAAGCAGCTACATATTCGGCTTCCATGGTAGAATCTGCGATGCATTTATGCTTAACGCTTCTCCATGTTACAGCTCCTCCCCCAGACAAAACACACTACCCGAGGTAGATTTTCTGGAATCTATGTCCGATTGGAAATCTGAGTCCGTGTATCCAACTGGAAACAAACTGTCCGACTGGTAAACCAATATTCTATCCCGAGTTCTTTTCAGATACTTTAGAATGTTCTTTACGACAGTCCAGTGTTGATTTCCGGGATTACATTGATATCTTGCTACCATGACAACGGCCTAGCAAATATCCGGTCTCGTGCACAGCATTGCATACATAAGACTCCCCACTGCCGATGCATAAGGGATGCCTTTCATGTCATCTATCTCCCCTTGTGTCTTGGGACACATGTCTTTCGATAGATGGATTCCGTGCCTGAAGGGTACAAACCCTTTATTGGAATCTTGCATGCTGAATCGCTTTAAAACAGTGTCCAAGTGTGAAGCTTGCGATAAGCCGATCATTCTTTTCTTTCGATCTCGAGTGATCTTGATCCCAAGAATATGACCGGCTTTCCATATGTCCTTCATATCAAATTGTTTTGACAGCCATACCCTTACGTCTGACAAAACCTTTACATCGTTTCCGATGAGCAGAATATCGTCTACGTATAGTACTAAGAATGCCAAGGCAGTTCCGTCACACTTCTTATACACACAACTTTCAAATTCGTTTTGATCAAACCCATAAGACTTGATTACATGATCAAAACATTGGTTCCAAGCCCGAGATGCTTGCTTTAGTCCATAAATGGACTTCCTTAGCTTGCACACAAGGTGTAAGAGGCCTTTCAAGATGAAACATTCGGGTTGTTGCATATAGATTTCCTCGTCAAGATTTCCGTTAAGGAAAGCTGTCTTGACATTCATTTGCCAGATCTCAAAATCTAGATGCACAACTATTGCCAAGAGAATACAGATGGACTTAAGCATGGCTACAAGAGAAAAGGTTTCTTCATAATCGATACCCTCCTTTTGAGTGTATCCCTTTGCCACAAGCCTAGCTTTAAAGGTCTTGACCTTCCCGTCTGGTCCTCTTTTTCTCTTGTAGACCCACTTGCATCCAATGGGTTTTACTGTTTTGGGTGGTTCCACTAGCTCCCACACTTGATTATGATCCATTGAGCCCATCTCGACTTCCATCGCAGTTTGCTAGGATTCAGAATCCTTATCTTGGACCGCCTCCTTGTAGGACCAGGGGTCTGATTCATTATCCCCGGGGACCAAATCTGAAGATTCTCCTATCCCCATGAATCTCTCAGGTTGTCGAACAACCCTCCCACTACGCCCAGGTTCGGTTGTGTCGGTGTGACGCTTGGTATATCAACTTGTACAGTTGGTATAGGAGTTTGCCCTCTTATTTTCGCTTCTAAGGTAATCTAACTTTTGGGCTTTCTATTGTTCATAAAGTCTTCTTCCAAAAATCTAAAGTGCGTTTTTATTACCACCTTTTGATCTTGAGACCATAGAACATACACCCTTTCGTTCCATGGGATATCCTATAAACAACCTTAGTTCGAAACGCATGCATCCAACTTACGGGTTTCCTTATCTAGCACGTATGCAGGACACCCCCAAATTCTAAGATGTCTCAAACTGGGCGCAAGCCAAGTTCACAACTCTTTAGGGGTTTTGGGAACCGATTTGGATGGCACCAAGTTCAGAACATAAGCCGCTATTTCCAAGGCATAACCCCAAAACGACTTGGGAAGATCGAATAACTCATCATGGATCGACCATTTCTAAGAGTGTTCTGTTTTTCGTTCGCAACCCCATTTTGTTGAGGGGTTAAAGGCGATCAACCGGGAAACAATGCCCTCGTCTGACAGGTAGTTCAAAAACTCATCGCCGAGGTATTCACCTCCACGATCGGATCGTAGAAACTTGATACTCTTTTCCATATTATTCTCCTTGACTTTGAACTCTTTGAATTTATCAAAGGTTTCGATTTGTGTTTCATCGGAAAATGTATCCGAACCTTGAGTAATCATCGGTGAATGTCACGAAATACTCATAACCACCTCTAGCTTTGGTTGACATTGGACCACACACGCGATTGTGAACGATTCAACACTTACGTGGCTCTATTCCCTTGGCTCTAAATGCCCTCTTGGTCATTTTTTTACCCTCCAAACATGATTCTCGGGTTGGAAATGGTTCCATCTGTCAGAGGTCAAATAATGAACCATCTTTCACCAACCTTTGGATAATATGACCCAATCTTAGATGCCAAAAAGTGTCTCGTTCACCTTTTTCGAACGTTTTCTCTTATTACTTGAAATAGTCGATGTGTTAAAAGATGCATTTTGTGAGTGGTGTGCACAATTAATAGTATAGAGATTGTTAGCGTTCCGCTCGGATGACATCGATAAACACATCTTTATTTAAAAAACAAGAACTTGTTTAGAAAGATGAACAGAATATCCATCAATAAATAGTTTTGAAATCGAAATAAGGTTTTTACGAAAAATAGGAACGTAAAGAACATCTCTCAAAACTAAAGTCTTGTCTTCAAAAGACAGGTGCACGTCTCCCACTGCTTCAGCTGCTATTCTCGTAGCATCGCTCAGTGTGATGAGGATCTCACTTCCACTAAGTTGCCGGGTCAATGTGAACCCCTGTAACGTGAAAGAAACATGATAAGTGGATCCCGTATCCACTACCCATGAGTGGGTAGCATACACCGCTAAACAAGTTTCAACAACTAGTGCGTGAGAATTACCTTTCTTCCCATTCCTCTTAGGCTTGGGACAGGCAGACCTCCAATGTCCTTTCTCACCGCAGTTGAAACACTTCCCCTTTGGATTCTTTCTAACACCCAACCATTTGACCGCCTTATCTCTACTGTTCTTTGTGTTGAGGTTTCTTTGGTTACGACAATTCATTTCTTCATCAATCTTGCCTTCCATTGGTCTAGATTTTGATAAGAGATTTTTAGTCACCAAAGCTTGGTCCTTTTGTCCCAAATGCTTCTCTATTGTCTCCAAAACTTCTGGTAGAGTTTCCATAGTGAACATGTGATCATTCATCACATAACTACAGTAAAACTCATCGAAGCACTTTGGAAGAGTTAGGAACACAAAGTCGACCTGAGCCTCATCACTATACTTAGTACCGAGATAAGCAAGTTTGTCAAGATGACGCTTAACCTTGAGAACATGGTCCCTTACGGGTGTTCCCTCTGTCATATGTAGCAATGGCACGCTATCACGATTAAACTGATTGATCATGCAGTTTTCTGTCAAAAACATGTCTTCGAGACTTTGCATAATTTTCGCAGCGGACTCAACCCCTTCGTGAATGTATCTTCTTTAGACATGGATGCCAGGATTATACATTTCACAGGTCCGTTGGGACTCTCCCAGTCATCATACAAAGATCTCTCCGCATCAGATGATTTTTCAGTTGGTTTACTAGGCTTAGGTGTCGTTAGAACCCAAATGTGTTTCGGTGAACCAAGGACAATTTTCATTTTTCATTTCCAAATGATATAGTTATCACCAGTAAGTTGATGTTCTTTGAGCATATATTTCAGTGGATTAAAAGGTTTCGACATGCTGAACTGAAATAAATAACAATTTGTATAAACACAAATTTATCACATAATTCGATCACATTATTCATATCAAAATCTCAAAACAATATGAATATGTATCAGCCGACATCTCAAAACAGATTAAATAGGTCACGTTGGGTGATCTGTCTATTTAAACACATTCAAGCAGGTTACAAACAGGAACAATTACAAACCTTTAATTCAAAATTAATAGTCGGCTCCCACTTGACCAATATAAAATTAACAGGGACTTCGGAGAAGTATATGCATATCAATTTTATACCTAAGTAATAACCATGATTAAATACATAATTATTACTTCGCTTTGAACGAACCTCGTTGGGAGGGTCATCGTCGCCACTAATAATAATTCACAATCATCCTTTTGAGAATTTATTCATGTGAAAACCATCTTTTGGCCGTTCCGTTGGGGAAATTTCTCCAAAAGAATTCACAAATAAATAAATCATGGAGGTCAATATTGATGTAATTTTATTATCCGGAATAAAATTTGTCAATTAAAACATACTTAGTAATTTTCGAAAGTGAGATTTTTTTTGACAATTTTAAATCATGCAAACACATTTAACAAATAAACAAGACGAATTTAAAAACAAGCATCAAGATAAAATAAATCAAGTTGGGCACATATATCCAACCATGTCATGGTTTAAATTTCTTGATCTTGATCTTGAGAAATAAATCTCTTCTTTTGCCTTTCATCGTTAAATCTCGAAAGGCTCCGCTGAATCCGCAATAATTCTTTAACTTAGTGTCCTCGAATCCTTGGGTTGGGAAATTCCTCCAAAGGCTTGGGTCAAAACGACCTCATCAATAGTTGAAAATTTTATTATTTGGAAAATTTGTTTAAACCATTTGACCGCCTTTTTAGAATAACTCGAAAATTTTGTGTTGAGGTTTCTTTTCTTCTGACAATTTTGAAATCTTGCAAAGGTTTTAACAAAATTGGCCTAGATTTTGATAAATAAAAAGATTAAAAAAAATTTTTGTCCAAATCTCGTGGGTTTTTAAAGACATTGGTTTCCATAATTCTTTGGAATGGATGTGATCATTCATCACATAACTATTTAAAAGAAATCTCAAAGGCTTTCGTATGGATCCATTTTACCGTCCAACAAAAGTTGAATTGAGAGTCCTAAAAACGGGTTAGGACCAAGATAAGATAAAGTTTGTCAAGATGATCATAACCTCGACCTTGGTCAATTAGATGAGGTGTTCCCATGGGTTAGAAATAAATTTTCATCGATTAAAGCGTTTAAATCTGATTTACAAAATAAATAAACCTAGATCTAGACTAGTCTATTACATTGAATAAATCAAACAAATACTAATCTACTCGTGGATTTTCTCACGAGGCAAAACGAATCCAAATGAATCGAATTAAAAACCAATAATTTATTTGCATGTAAATAAGCACATTAAAATAGCATGACAATTGGATACTTGAAAACAGATCTAACAGTTCCACTATCCAATTTCAAATTTTAATGAACAACAATTTAAATTAAAGTTTAAAAGATCAGAGCACGAACCAGGGCTCTGATACTAGTTGTTGGGATAACATATGCCAGAATCTATCGGGATGACCTCATAAACACAAATTTAAATTAACAATTATTACTAGCATGAATTTACCTAAGTGAATTCAAATAATAACTACGCCAACAACGACATGCAAATAAAATTGACGTAAAAGATCCTAGCATGCGGAATTTCTAGGAGTTTACGTAAACGTACCCGTTGGAGAGACAGTCTGAGATGGACAGGATCAAGTATCTGGCTACCAACCAAAAGTCCTTCTCAAGTATTCCCAAGTCCTCGCTCAACAACCCGGTGGGAGGTTCTCAGATGAACGATTTATAAAACAAAGGAAAATAAAATTGTTGCACCACCTTTGTGGATTTCTAATATTTCCAGCACATGGAATTGCACTGGGGATGAAGAATTCATCCCCTATTTATAAGAAGGGGGTGGTCGAAAATTTGGAGTCCAATTAGGGTTAGGAAAGATCTTTCATGATCTCCAAGAAATCTTGAATATATCTCATATATTCTTCTTTCCATGTGTATTTTTCCACAAAAATCTCACACCCTTATTTACTCCTATTTTTCAAAAATTTGATGAAGATTTGCAAGATTGGATCTTTCTTGAATTTATGAGATATTCTTGTATTCCAAGAATACATATCTTTCTCCATAAAATCTTTTCAAGAAAATCAAGAAAATCTTTCTTCCCTTTCTTATCAAAATTTTCGAAAATTCCTCATTAAAGAAACCAAGTGGGAGATTTCTTGAATTTATGAGATAATCTTGTATTCCAAGAATACTTATATCCTTTCCATAAAATCTTTTCAAGAAAATTTCTTCTCCCTCTTTTCTTTATTATTTTCGAAAAAAAAAACAAAATATTAGGCAACAAACATTTATTTTATTTTAAGCACCTTTTATTTATTGGAGTGTAATTGAGCTACTTGAGGGGTCTTTAGGAGAACTAAGATGGACCTTCCAATGGACTTCTGAATTCCAATATTGAGCCACAATATAATTCAGCCCATTAATATTAATTAATACCACTATATAATTAATATTGCACTATCCAATCTTAACCCATATTACGGTAATATGGCTCCCGATCATTATTTCCCGTGTTTAAGATTATTTAGTCAATTAATTAATTAAGCCACTAAAAAGCTTTATATTAATTGATATCTTTATCCTTGGAGTAAGGACAGCTCAGCTTTATTATCCATACCGGAAAATTAATTCCACTTGCAAGATTTGGTATGATAAAGGTTCTGAGCCCACCAAGGGGACCAATCACGCAAGACTTTGCAAGTACACGATTCTCTGTATTAATCTTAGCAACCGCCGTACAATTAATATTATTGCCCAAGATATACGGTATCGAAGTTTTAATGATTCTCTTCCCATTTATAAGTCAAAGCAATAATTACTAATCGCACACGATCCTTATTAAGTGACAGAGATTAAAAAATCAACAACCACTGAGGTCTAACTCTTCATCCCATAAGTCAGTGCGAATGAGTTTATCCTCCCTGCAGGTTCGCTTCAGCACATCGAATGCACTAGTGTAATCTCTTCGTCAAGACAAGCCAATCTGAGACTTACACATCAACTTCTACCAATGGACTGTTCGGGTCTATCTAAGTTGTGAACACACTAGTTTACAAGGGACTGTTAACGTGATCTTCTGTGATCTGGTATCACCACGTTAACTTCAATGTAACATGTGTTATTATATGAACGGTTTGTAATAAATATATATAACATATATATCATATTTAAAGCAACAGTGATAAATAATTTATTTCAGTAAATAAGTGTTTAATACATAGGTTATACAAAGTAAAAACATACTTTCATGTATAACCCCAACAGAGCCATATGCCTCCTGTTCGGTGCCGCCAATGCTCCTCCGCTCTATATAGCGCAACACACTCGGATTTGCACACCGGCGCAACAATGGACCATGGTTACCTTGATGAAGACGATGACTTCATTCACCGGACGCCGCCGTGTCCCTTTGCGTCAAAGAGCGGCGCCACTTTGCACCTTGCAGCGGACACTCATGGTATCAGTTTCGATTCTATTGCCCTAGGACGATTTGGGCTTCTCCAACAATTGGGCACTTTCTCAATTGCTGGGATTGAAAATGGGCTTGATATTAGAAAAAAATTGGGCATTGGGCCTCATAAAATGGATATAAGCTTGCGACTCTTGTGCCAACATTTGGGCCTGGATTTTTTTTTGAAGATTTGGAAGATTTGAACTTTTTGCCTAAGTTTAATCACTATTATTTTTTCATTAAAAATGATAGTTGTTTTGGTACTTCTGTGAAAACTCCACGGGCTTATCATCTCAAGACTTTGGGCGAAATACATACTGTTGATGTTTTTGAGGTCAAAGATCGTAGGGATTTAACTAATTTCGCTTTTCACGAAGATGGTAGCATTATGCCTTTATTACACTGCTGGAGATAATATTCGTGCAAATTCGAGGACGGATCTTTTCAAAGAGAGAGAATGATGGAGATGATATTGCATTTCATATTTATATTTATATTTTATAGTCTTTAGGGTTTGCTTATGTTTTAATTAATTGTTAATGGGTCGGGCTTTTAGGGCTTACACGCCTAAAAGTCTACTTTTCAATTATAAATAGGAGTCTTAAAATTATTGTAAATGAGCTTTTGATTATATGAAAAATATTATTGAGAGAGTTTTCTCTTATTTCCTCTTTGCCGGTATTCCTGTGGGGAATCAACGGAGATTGAGAAAATTTTCCAATTTAACGTCTTCCGTGCTGCATCAAATTTATTATGGGAATAACAAAGGAAAAAGTGAGCAAAAAGAAGTATTAGAATGTATATGTATTCGTTTACTTCAGTATTTATGTGTATCGTGCAACACTACCTGAGGATTTACTTATATACTACCTCCGTCCTAAAGTTATTTATCCCTTTATTTTTTATATGAGTTTTTAATTGAGACGAAGTGGATAATATTTAAAGTAATAAAATTATTTTTGATCGAGGGTATTGTAATTCTATATATGTTATTACTAAATCATATAATTTTTTGAATAAAAATAATGAAATGAGATGTAATTTTAAAATATTATGACGTACGAATCACTTTTTAACGGGGGTAAATAACTTTGAAATGGAGTGAGTACTAAGATGTAGTCTCTATAATACAAAAAAATTAGATGATAATATGACAAGCCTAAAATAGTGTGACACGTGAAGATATGGCAAGACATATTAATAGCATTATTAATATTAAAAATAAATTACAAAAAAATGTAAATAAATTTATTAAATATTTTATACCAAGAGATTATTAAATATTATTATTTTTGTATCAATTTCAATTAATTGAGTTTATCAATATTTTGTATAAAAAAATATTAAATTCAATGAAACTATTAGTATCATTATATAATATTTATAAATTAAATAAATAATATCATTTTCAGTTTTATTATAATATCAATAGTATATAAATCAAAAATAAAATAATAACACCATCAAAATATTTAAGAACAATATTATTATTTATTTTATAATATTTTTATTAAAATCTATTCACATGATACAGTTAATAAATAAATCACTATTATGAAATTTTAATAATATAATAATTTTGCAAATAACAGTATCAAATTTAAAAATAATAAAATCATATTTCACTTCAATATATAAGATTGAAATAATAAAAATAAAGTCAAACTTACCAAAATATTGAAACGGAATGTAAGGAGAGATATAATAATAATAGTTATGCAAAATATTGAAAAATAAATAACGTACTTACCTTAAATTAAATGAGAGCTGAAATTGATAATAGAAAATCTAACGGTCAAGAATGAAAGACTGGACATCAGAAATGTCATCTTTAGGTGTATTATATATTGATATAGATATAAATATAAATATAGATTTGTGTCACTATTTAATTTCATAATTATATGTGAGCTACATTGCATAGACACGATAATACAGGTACAATACAATACGGGTACGAAGACACGGGTTTTAAAAAAAAATTGATAAGATACGAAAGGGGTGCGACTTTAATTAATTTTTAAATTATTTTAGTATTATCTTTGTAAATATAAATATTTTTTTTAACCCGTATCTTCGTACATGTATTGAAATATAAAACTTGAATAAATATAAAATCAAAACAAAAGAAACATCCCAATAAACTATGTAAATGATCACCAACATCACTAAGTCGTAGTTAATATACAAAAAGTATGCATAAGATATTTAAGTCGCAAACACAAAGTAAGAAGAAACTATGTATGTTGAACTTCGACGAACAGTGGTGTGTCGACTGTGAGTCTGTGATAGATTTTTATTGCTTGTAGATGTAGGTTAGAGTTAATGTATAAGACAAATTTAAAGTGATAAATATTAATTTTTCAAATTTAACCCCGCGTGCGTATCCTATCCGTGTCGATATGTTGATCAGCCGCGTCCGACACGGTACCCTCAATTATAATTATTATTTTTAATTAGGAAACACCATGTAGCGTATCAGATGTGTATTTCATGCATATCCATGTACCCAAGTATTCGCAGTGTATCCGACATCACATTATTAAAAAATTATGAGTATTCGTGCATTCCAGTATATGGTAAAAAGAAAATTTATCACGAATTAAGTGAATTGACCACAAATTTTGTACATACCTTAATTTTTGTGTAAAATAAATCTGTTTGGCTATTATTATTGGATGGGGGAGTAATATGCTCCCAAGATAACAAAGATATTATACAATCCCATATATATATATATATATATATATTATAAAGTATACAAAGTTTTGTATGAGGTGCACGGTGCACCGTGCAAGTCGAGTCTATTTTTCAACATACAATTTATTTTTCTGAACGTTTAATTTATTTTTACTGGAACTTTCAATTTGTTATACTCAATAAAAAATAAATTACACATTTAAAAAACATATGAATTGCATGATGCACATGAGACTAATTCTATGAAGTTTTTATATCCTAATCCCTATACACAATCTCAATCAAATTATCCCATATATACATTGATTTCAATTAAATGAAAATAATTCCACCACTCTAACTCTCGCCCACAAATTCGAAATTGCATTAATTCTCTCCATCTATTATTAATTTGAGGGATTCTTTTTCCTTATTATATATAAACAGCTTGTGATGCTTATCACACTGCAACCACACTATTCTCTTTAATTTTAATTTCTTGTCACTCCATTTTTTTCCTATCAACTAGAGAAGATGAACTCCGTTTCAAGAGTTGCTCTACTATTCATACTTTTCCTCTCTTCGGGTTATTATCTCTTCATCTTATATACTAATGCTAACCTCTCACTTCTTCTTATTAATTCACTATATATATATATATATATATATTCTAGTTACTCTTTTCTTAATAATATATTTCACGGAAATTTAAAAGATGAAAAAACTCCCTCGGTCCCTCAAAAAGTATGCTCAAAGGGATAAAAAAGGTTTTACGGAAATGTAGATTAAATATATTTACGAATAACATAATTGATTGTGAGTAAAATATAATGTTAACTTAGGTAGTTAAGCGATTATTGGACTATGAAAATAAAAGAAATTGTGTCCATAAACGTACTTAATTTACATTTTCGTAAAAATTGTTTCAGCCTCTGAGTATATAGTTTTATTACTCAAACTTATAAATGAAGTTGAACAACAACTAAATATAATCATACTGTTGATCTGAAAGTAACATTTTTTCCCCTATGTGTATATATATGGAGGTCAAGTATATAAATATATTAATACGTGCACGTATCCTCCTTGCTTAGCTATGTATGTATACATATGTATAATTATCTCGTCGTATAACTATTGATACCTATTAATTAGAATTAAAATACGTATTCATTTAAAATTTATATCCTGAATTCGCCATTGCTCACAGTGTACTAATAAATGTCAGTATTCTTTTTCATAATTAATGTACAGAAATGTGTTTTCCGAAGATTGAAGCGAAGGAATGCAGGGAGTTAAGCAGTTCGTATACAAGAATTTGCATAGACAAAAGTGCATGCTTTATACGGTGCGTAGGGGAGGGAGCCATCAGAGGTGAATGCGAAGAAGGGCCATCTGGCCAACGATGTTATTGTTACACAAATTGTTGATCATTTCATAATTTGGGATTTTAATAATTTGCAGCTTAATAGATTCAGCAAAATAAAGGCAATCACCTCCGTCCCATTTTTAAAAAAAATAAGAAAATGATCCATGTTCCAAAATAATTATTATTTTGCATTAATCTATGATGATTGAGCTTCATATTGCAATTTTGTCATTTTACTTGTTTTTTGGTGATGATATGCACTGATTAAACATGTTTACTCCATGTAGATACATAAAATAATAAATATGTCGTATCACACATATTTATTACTTATTTAATAAATTTTTTATCAATATGCTAATTATTTAAAAAAAAAAAAAACAACAATAGAAGACTTGAATCTTGAGAATGTGATTGTGGAAGGTGATGCTAATTAGATTGTAGTGGATGCCATTTATTTGCTCGTCTACACAAGATTCTGTTTTTGGTAACTATATAAATGCTAGCTTATGTTTATTATGAGTTGGTATGCTGTGAAATTTGTTTATCGTGAAATTGATTTTTTTTGTACATATATACTCTTTAGAAATATAAGTCACACCACTTAGTAATATAAGTCACATCATTTAATTATCACTACGACACTCTTTGCTATAATATAAGTCACACCCTTCAATTTTATGAATAATACTCTTTATAGTAAAACGTCACACTTTACATTAAAAAATCACACTCTTTAGTAATATAAGTCACACCCTTAATTAGTTTCACCGTGAAACTTGTTCACACTATACTTTACAACTTATTATTTCAAAATTCCCTTTATTTTCGGTCAATTTCGTTAAAAGGGTTCTAATATGGTAGCACATTCATTTTCTCGGGTCTCATTCTTTTAAGAGTCCTCATTGTTCGGTTGATTCACTAGAATTTGTTATTGGCTTCCTACTCCTTATATGTTCTTGCTCAATAAGTTCTTTGGTTAAAAAAAAATGTTGGAAGGTTTCAACAATATATATGCATATATACAGTAAAAACTCCACACAATTATATTATTAGGGTCGAAAAAAATATTACTATAGAAAAGTCAATGCAACATTTTATTTTTAAAAAATACACTATGGAGTGCACAGTTTATCTGATGCACATGAACTCACTTATAAAATTAAGTTGTTGTCACAATTAACCATAGATAAACATTTTAGCCATCTTAAATTTATTGGAATCATCTCAACTATATATGAAGACAAACTTTTAAGTAAAGTCAAATTACTCTATTTTAAAATATCTCTAATCTCAATAACTCTAATTTATATTCCTCGACCACACCTTATTCTTCCCTAATAATATTTGCTTACATAGAAAAGTAGAAGAAAGAGATCCACATTCCAACCAAGGATAACAAAAAAGAAAAAGGAATTATAAGAGCAAAAATGGTTTAGGCCCATGAGTAAGTAACAAGTATGGGCCAAGCCCATGATGAGGGGAAAAAAGCCCAAAAACAAAAATAAGGCTAGCTAAATAACAATCACAAGGAACCTTGTTATTGTGGATAAAAATTTACCTTGTGCACACATATTCAACACGAGTATACCAACCAAAGATTACATCCAAATAATTTTTTTTTTAAATCAAGTGAATCTCTGATAGCAGAATCATATTCATATAAATGACATCAGAACAATTGATACAAAACTAAGCGGCGCTCTGACAGCTGAATCATTAACCACAACATATATGATCCCTGTTTATTTCAGGCTAAAGCCTGCCTACGCCACAAGGGATTGAATCAAAAAATCGTTCGGGGTTGTTCAAGAGAAGATGAATGTGAGATCATGAACCTTAGCCAACAAGGTCTCGAGCAAACGATAGGCCAACAGGAAAAGACCGGTGGATTCTCGTTTTTGTGGTAGATATATTAGCAACGTTCTTTCCATCTGTACTTGGAAGAGTTGTTTTCTGTACTGTATTTGGTTCATCAGCTCCAACAATGAATTGAAGCCCCTGAAAAAGATATGCGCAATGAATACATTGGAAATGTGACGAATAGAATAATACTTGAAGTGAGAGGTTATTTACTAACTCACCTTTGCCCTCTCTGGTACTACCTTAGGATTCGCTATTTGTTTCGTCCCAGTGTCCTGTCACATTACAGTTCATTTATTTTAAGAGTATAACAATTATATGTATATATATTTTTCTCTGCGTCTTTTTAGGTATTCTCATTTCCTTTCTAATTTGAGTTGGGGCGCATCTAAATGTCTCCCATGCACGTCCATACCATCTCAGACACACTTCTCTCATTTTCCCAATTGGTTATAACATTTAGTTGGATAATATACACATTATTAGTTATCGGACACAGTCCGATTGTGACATTATATCACACAAATTGATAACCCTTGGAACTAGGCTCACCTTAATCAGGTTTTAGACAAAGGCAGCAAAGGATCATATCTAGTTTGGGCTCGTCTCGGGCCCAAAATGGATCTAAGAACATGAGTTGGGACAAAAAAAATTTGGATGGAGAAGGAACCAATTGATTTTTATTTCTTACGAAAAAGTTTAATTCAATAATTTTTTTTACCAGAAGCACCTTTCAGACTCTATTGGTAATTGTAGGCATTTAAAATTAAAAGGTATCCATATGTATAACTTAAATATCAATATATCATAATCATTTATGTTAATTATATGAAAGCTTTAATATATATATTCTTTTTCACAGTTTGTTGCATACAAGTAATGCTCACTAGTATACATACCAATGGAAGTAGGGTCAATGTATGAAATTTGAATTGTATTACTTTCCTATAAGAGTAAAGCTAAAAATACTGCCAATTTTTTTTCCAGCTATAGTTGCAATTCATTCTACAGTCTCGCACTTGTATATCTATTATGAAACTAGGCACGATTATTTGATCTGTTTTTCCCTTTCTGTCCCTAAATCATTTTTGATATCTAACCCAACTGCTGGAAAAGTGGGGTTTTAAGTTCCTATGAGACTAATGAAGAAAATAACATATGACAGTCTTGAGATTGTGATTCAGCTGAACACAATAGCGAGATACGATTCATATAGCCGACACTCACATAGCGAGATAAAGCGTAGAATTCAAACTGATGGTAAGTACTTTACTGCAAACTTAACTAGTGCTTACTAGTTTAGTTAATGTCTAATAATAGAATTCAAGCAATCTCATTCAACTATCTGATGCATTCATATTCTTTGAGAGAGCCACCTGGCTATATTTTAAACAAGCAAATCAGAAATAAAGCAAGAAACTTCAAACTACCACAACTACAAGGATACATATTTCCAAGATTAATGAATTTGAATAGTATCGATGGAGGACCAAGCACCTCATGCACTACTCAAAATGTCTTTATAGTTTACATCTCTTACATATAGTAATTCTTGCCCAAAAAGATTCCAAGACTGGGAGTATCAAGTAATATTTTTTTTTTGCATGAAAAGTCATGCTTTTATATTTGTGGCTAAATTTCCATAAAACACCATTTTAGATTGTATACTGATGCATCTAGAATTAACTACTTTAAGTCAACAATACTTGCAACAGAAATCCTTATAAACATTTTTCAAACAAGATTTGGACCTTGACACTCTTTTAAGAGATATTAAAAAAAGAAAAGAAAAAAGGACGGATGTAAAATAGGCCACTAACCTGGATAGTTTTAGAACTTTGATCATCTTTAAGATTATCAGCCACTTGGCAGAGATACCACAAACCAGAGTTAGTCAAATCCTGCCATATAAACAAGTAAAGGGTGTTTAAACTGCCATCTTTATACAACGAGAACTATAGAAAGTGAAAACTGAGAACTTTACCTGCTTGCTTTCAAGAAGTTCAATTTTTCCTTCCTGTAAGGTTACCAGATAGAAAGAATTAAATACATAACTTGTCAAATCATCTATATCTTTATTGTAAATTTATTAAGCATTATGATAACTTACCAAGCCAGATACCATCTCATGGATCAAACTAACATCATACCCTATCTGATTAAGATTCGATCTTACTTCAGTAACCTGCATTTATTAACAGTATTAGAGAGTATATATTCTCTGACGAAAGTGGCACATGATTTCATCCATGCAAGTCCATTAGGATCAAGAAAGTGAATATTATATCCACCATAAAGAAATTACATCTCGGTTAAAGTATAAGAAAAAGGAAAATGGTAGACTCACATTTCATGCTTAGACATAAAAGTTATCTAAAGATTATTAGCCTAATTCTGGTTCAATGATTTTTTTATTATATTGGAAGCATTAAGGACTCCAAAGCCCCAGCACTCGTCAGGCTTATGTATAATTCTAGATTCTTATCAAATACCATCACCTCTCGAGGACATTCTACCTCCCTCCCCCACAATTCAGATTACCAAAATTTTTTTGCTAATGAACAAGACATGTGAAGCTTTTGTCTCTCTCTCTCTCTCTCTCTTAATTTTAATATAATGTAAGAGGAAGAAGTTAGATAATCAGCAAAATGCTAAGCCTTATATAAAAAAACTAAAACATGTTAGATCAAAGTAAATATGCCATTACAAGGACAAATGCTGCATACATCATGAGCAACAAGTTTTGATATTTCCCTCTGCTCATCCATTTTCCAGTCCAGGGTTTCCAGTCTCTTTGTTAAATGCCTCTTTGTCGACTGCAAAAACAGAAAAAAAGGTGTTTCAGAGCAAAATACTATAGATAAAGGAAAACATCAAAGAAAGGGATTGTAAAACTTCCTGAGTGTTTCTTTGTCATTCATTTACTTACAGCCAATGCTTCAGAAACATGTTCTAACTGCTTCGATACAGTTGCAACTGCATTCGCCATATTATTCTTGGTGACAAACATGACATCAGAGAATGACAATCCCTGCATCGCATAAGAGCACAGGGTAAAGCAGGAAAACAGAAGAGTTTTTTTTTTTGGCTACTAAAAACTTGTAGAAAAGGAAATGAAGAAAGCAAAAACTGTGAATTTGTTGTATTAGCAAATACTCAAACATCCACTGCCACCCCCACCACAGGCACCAAACCTAGCTTGCAAAAATAGTTTTAAACACCGACAGAACCAGAAGAGCCTCTTCTTTCAAAGAGAGGAGGATGAAGGAGCGGTCTGTCATCGAGTCCTTTAATTGGGAAAAAAAGAGATGAAATCCAGAAAAGATGGAAGAACTAAAATAACAGGTCGAAAACACGAAATAAAGTTCTAAGGATTCACAATAATTCTTGTATGAGGCCAAGGATGGATCGAAAAAGAAACCTCTATTGGTTTTAACTCCTATTTTTTATGAAGAGAATAAATCTTATTCTTGAAGGGGATCAGAAAAAATGGGGTCCTGAATCTCCTGATATCTTGCGGAAATGATTTGGAAATTGGAAGATCCAAAACCAAAAATATTTCCAAATTGTGTTATCCAAATCAGACATATTTTCCTATATTTCAAGGTTGGACAGATGGTCTTCCAAATGCCTTCTATTTGTTTGCCAGGCATTCTTAAAAGACTCAAATTTCTTTTAGCAAATGCTAGCTCTCTTAAACTTCTTAATTGATAATAAGAAAAAAGTAGACAATATGGAAAACAAAGCAAAGCAAGTAAATGATAAAAATCATAATACAACTTATGTAGCAGTAAGTCAAAAATAGTCAATTGAATCTTGCCTTCCACCACATATAGCAGTATCCCATTGCGCCCACAGCTGCTGCCGGGAGTATATATGAAGCATAACTTCCTGTGGAAACCAGCAAAGATAAAATTATATTCCATCTAATCCCATAAAGTAGAATCCAAGAATAGTAGGACCAGCTGACCAGGTAAAGGTGTGCTGTAAAAATGTCAAACTATGATCTACCACATAAATTTTTGGGAAAGGAAACATAAAGTAATATAAATTTGGGAGCTATTATTTGTTAATTTGTTTATGCAATAAGAATAAGAACTTTGTTTCTTCACATATTATAGTTGGTAATTTAAAATATTGACATCATCTTCAAGTACTTTAACTTAGCTGTTACATCATGGTCGTTGGTCAAATATCCGCTGTTTCATTCTCTAATGATCCCTTTTTGGCAAGTTAGCCTTTATAATGACATATATAAATGCATGCATTATGCATAACACGGAAATGCTACAAAAATGTCCACAAATTGCTTATTATTACATAAATGTGAGTGGAACCCATCTCAAATCTCAGTCAACCTAGACAACTGAGCAAGGATGGCAGTTTAATAAAGAGATAAAATTGATCAGGAAGTCTAAAACAAGCACAATGAGTTTAAGTTTGAGGAACCTTGGGCTACAGTGAGTACAAAAATCAAGACGCACAATATTCAAGGCAACAATAATTACATACCAGTGGAGGATGAATTCCCATTAAAAATGGTAACGGGATTGGATAAACTTAACTCCTTGATCTCTTTAGCCAATTGACGAACCTGAAGGCAAGCCACTCACAAGTAAACAAAACGAAGCAATCAATACACATGCTCTTCAATAAAGCTAGCTTATTTTTAGCACAAGTAAGTAACAAGAAAAAAAATCACACCATTTTCCTAAATATAGGGCAAGGTCGTATGAGTTTTCCCATATACTAGTAAAACCTTTACAAATATTAGAGTACATATTTTACCATCATCCAGTGTAAAATAGGTAAGAAAAAGAGCTCCAATATAACTCAAATAAGTGAATAACTTTTTCTTCCCTATTTTTCTTCTGAAATAAACAAAATTTGTTGTTTCTTGATTTTTTTAGGAATCGGGATTATAATTCTCCAAACTTCAGGTGTTGATCATAATTTGGGGAAAAAAAAAGTACTATATTATGTCAATTAACTAACTATAACAAAAAAATATTGATGGTACATCTATAATTTAAACCTACTTCAACTAATCCCAACTACAACATTTACAAAACATTTAGATTTAATATTCCTCCCAACAGTAAGCTACTTTCAGTCTCGCAAAAATGTTCTTATTCACTATTTCTTTTAGATTTTGAGTAAGCCTCTTGGACTTACATAGCCTACGTGTCCTGTTAAAGGTATAATTGCAAAAATTGCATGATGAACAACTACAATTTTTGTTCACACCATAACATTTAATTTAAGATGATCAACAATGAACTGAACTGGTGAAGCTTGTATTAGATGCTATTCCTACCTGAGCAGCAAGAATAGCTGCATCATATTTCCCAGGGGATGTTTCAGCTTCGTTTATTTTTTTTATCAACTCTTGAAGATGAGAAATTAAATCCGACAGATGTCCACTCCTCAAGATAACGGATCCAGTTACACCTGTTCATGGTAAAAAATTTATAATACTTGTTGCTTTAGTTTATAAATGTTAAGCAGCTTATGAAGCTCAGAGCATATCTAAACAATTTGGTTTTTAGCTGGTAACTTATAATTAACTTTGTGCCTATATAACTAATCTGCTGTACTTATATTTCACAACTAAAAAGCAAAATAGCCATTACCGCAGTAAGCCATTCATAATGTAAATCCTGTAAACATAATAAAGGTAGGACAGATGTTGTCAATAACGTGCAAAGATACTGATATTCTCATGTGGACAGTTAATCTCAAGACTCAATATATTGATATGATATAACGTTGACTCCGTGCTCCACCTCAACAACAACAAGAACAACTAAAGCTTTTATTGGACTCCGCTATATGATCATAGTCATTGTGTTCCACACAGGATAAACATTTAATTGGGAAAACAAAGAAGGATAAACATTTAATTGGGAAAAAAAAGAAGGATAAAGGAAGGACCAGAACTCTGCGCCAACCAAATCAAGAAATCATGGCAATTAAGTTTTTTTTCTTCCTGAGATCATTAACTTCACAGGCACAGCAATAAAATTATTCTTTTCTGATTGTTAATAGCTAATAGGCTACGACTCCTAATTCTTGAAGCTCAAAACAGCAGCTTAAACGATTACTTACCACACTAAACTACAAACAAAAGGGGATAAATAGTGAATCTGAATTTGGATGTGCAACACAAAAAACGATTCCAAAAGTCACAAAATTTAGGCATAAATCAATCATAGCATCGATAACGGATTAAGCTACACAATATTCAAAATCGCAAAGACACCAATTACTCCCTCCGATCATCGAACTAAAAAATTAAACAGTAATTCCGAGCTCGCGAATAAATTATACGCCGGCGCAGAATACATCAACAACTAGAGAGAGAATGATAGAAGGAGAGATAGAGAGAGAATGAGTAAAGGATAACCTGCGCCGACGAGAATGAGAACTTTAGAAGTAGCGACGCCGGTCTGCAACGCCATGGCTGAGTTTTGCTTTACTATAACGGGTTGAAGTTTCCTGTTTTCATGTTATAATTTGGGCGTCCGTATGTGGAATGAAAATATGGACCAATTTCCCCCTTATATTTTCTTTGTATGATTAATTAAATGGAAAAAAAACAAGGGAGACATTATCGAACAACTAGGTTGCACTGACACGAATACGATACGGTGCGGGTAGTGGAACATATTTTTATAAATAATTGAGTAAGATTACGATTATAATTTTCAAATTATTTTATATTTTTATTGTATATATAAAAAATTTCACTATGAAAATATGTGTCTCTATAACCTATGCAATTTTTTAGCACCTAAATAAATATAAAATCAAAACGAGATGAACATCGTAATAAAATATGTGAACAACTAACAGTTTGACAGTAGTGCAACCGTGTGAGCAATAGAGTGAAATAAATTATTTTTTTACTGTTTGTGAGCTAATTTGGGTTAATTTAATATAAAATAAATTTATTTCAAGACAATAAACAAAATAAATTTTACAAATTTCACCCCACGTGTACCTTATTCGTGTCCGACACGTTGATCGGTTGTGTCCGATACGGTACAAAAAATTATTATTAATATTTTTAATTGAGACACGCCACGTGGCGTATCGGGTATGTATCTCATCCGTATCTATATACACAAGTACCCACCAAATGTCCGACACTACATTATTCAAAAATTTTGAGTACCCATGCATCCTAGTTGAACAGAAAAGCTCTATTTCGTTTAATTATCAAGTTAGAGCTCAAACTGTGACTAATTGCATATATGTCATTGTATTTCGGGTGAATTATAGTTGACCCTCGGGATTTATTTTAATCATCTAACGAACCCCATAAGATGGTTAAATTACCACACTATCATTTGAGGTTTGTCAAAAGATAAAGTCTAGTATGAAAATTTTCATACAATAAAAGACTTTAATTTACAATCAAATTCTGTAATTGGTGAAGGTAAGACAAAATTGAGTGGTTCATGGTTCACTCGGTCCAAGTGGTTCATGGTTCACCCGATCCGAATAGGTTATAATTTAGGGTTCATTATTTAGTGTTTATGGAGTAGATGGTTGATTTAAGACAGTTTTATAGATTTTCATATATGAAAATTTTCACACTAGACCTACTCTTGTCAAAATATTAAATCAACCCCATAGTTTTGGTAAATGCTATTCACCAGAAATGAGATTAGAATGTGGTTAACACTGTCAAATTTAAAAGTTAATTTTTAAATTGTAAAAATACCATGATTTTGTTTGTAAAAATAAAAGCAATTTACATAGACGTATTTAATGGAATTGGAAATGGCGACGAGACGAGTTTAACGTGTCTGATGCGAACGAGGGTCGTGTCCTCAATAATATGTGCATTTGGGTTAGGCGAGTGAGGCTCAAAGCACCGGCCCAGGCTAAGTGGGCCAAGCCCAATAAGTACACGGCGGACTTGCCAAGTTATCATAGATAATGTCCCAGATCTCGCAGGATTTGACAAGGAAATTGTCCCCAGAATCGTAACTTGCAAGTTTGTGTGCGAAATTGTCCCATTTTCGTAACTTGCAAGATTATCCCAGATTTAACACTTATTTATCTTTATCAGTTTTATTCGTATTAATTTAGTTGTTAGGATATGCTTTATTTTAGATTCGGCTAGCTAGAATTTAAACATTGTTACTCTTTCGTGTTTTTATCAATCGAATAATAACTAGATTCTGGCTTTTCAATCGTTCTCCTGCTGGCCTGAGATAGGACGTCGATTTTATCGTGTTACCAAATCACGGTTCTTATCAAATTTAGAACACGTTGACATGAAAAAATGAACTGGATTATTTTCAAAATTTCTTCAACTAATCGACGAAGGAGGGAGGTAGAGGCAGCACTGATCTCTGAGAAAATTGTCGAATTACTAATTAATATCTAACTTTAAAAACATGAAAAGACAAAAGAAGAGTAACACCCTATAAATCAGGTTCACATTATTAACTCTAATTTAATATGACCGTTTTGAGGGATGTGTTTATAAGAGTATTGGTATTATTTTATAAGTGTAATGATATTAATTTCATAGTATTAACATATTTCACATGAGAGTTTGTGTAAATTTTTTAGCAACATATGAACAATGTTTTGATGAATAATAAAAACAAACAAACTTTACAATAAATTAAAAGATTAAACAATAATATCCACAAAATAATCGTAATATATAAATCGTTTTTTATACGTGGCGTGTGTAAGTGAGAAATAAATTATTTTTTGTATTTATATTTCTCTATTTTAATTAAATTGAGTGATATTATTAAAAAAAAAATTAAAAGCCCACGAGCCTACCCAACCCACCCCAACTCGTGGCCCATGCGGGCTAGTTCAAACGGGCTCGTTCCCTAGCGAGCTTGTAAATACTCAATCCAACCCGTCCCATATATATTGGGCCGATCCATTTTGACAGGTCCATACTCTACTAATAAACAATCACTTTATCTATATAATTACACCTCACTAGAAGATTTCCAACCTCTACACAGCACCGCACCGCACCACCGCCCCAACCTCTGTCCCATGGAAGATCTTGAAGGAGGAGTTCGACACGAAGTGACGCGCGGCAGATCTTGAAGGTGTCGGTGCGACGCACGCAGTGGCAGATCCAATTAAGAACAAGGGGGTACACCTGTACCCCCAAATTCAAAAAAATACTGTAATTATTCTATGTAAAATAAAAATAAAAATTATGTATCCCCAAAATGATAAAATAAGTCATTAATTAGCCCAAAATATTTTACTTACTATTTTTCGTATCCCCAAGTTCAAAATCCTAGATCCGTCACTGGACGCAAGACAGTGACGCGACGGACCTTGAAGGAGAAAACATCGGCGCTACCGCCTCCGCTGGGTCTCTTTTTATCCGACGACGGCGCTGTTTTTTTTAAGATATCTGGAGGTTTGATTTCTCAGTGCTAAAAATTTTGGTTTGATTTTTGTTTGTAAAAGCGATGTGGCGTTGATAATTTCTGGACACTAGTATTAGTTGATTTCTGCCAAGACCTCTTCTTTTTTCGCCATATTTCTGCCATATTTCTCCAAAAGCGATGTGGTCATTTAATTGTTTTGTTTATCGGCAGGTTTTGGTTTTAAGGTGGTTTCCATGTCTTAATTAAGCTGTTGGTCCTGTCTTTTAGATGACCACCATTTTGATACTCAATTTTGGCTGCCAATATTTTGGTCATTTTATGTTCGTTTGCTTTTGGATGATTGAATACTCTGCCAAGATCTCTTCTTTTTTCTTGGGCTATAATTTTCAATGATTTCTGGAAATTAAAATTGAAATTTGATAATTTCTGAAGGTGGGTGGTGGGTTGTGGTAGTGGATTGTTTGAAACCTCTCTCTCTCTATATATATATATATATATATATAGTTGTTGACAGATAAATATTTTACGATTCTAATGTGGCTTATTGAATTTGACCACCAAACAAATAAGTAATCGAACAAGAACACTGCGGGAAGAACCGTAGTTCTTCCCTGAAATGTGGGTGTAGGTATATATGTGGAATGAGGGAAACATTCCAGAGTCTTTTTTTTACAATGAAAGGTGAGGTCCTTTATATAAAGAGGACCAGCACGACAAATCGTAAGCACGACAAATCATGTGCATAAAAGCATGACAAAACATATGCGTAAGCCACGACAAATCCGCGTGGTCTCGGTGGGACCACGCCGACGTGAGATAATTAAATCCTGGCCGACGTGTGATAAATTTGGTGATCTTGACGCGAGAGAAATCTGGTGACAACAATAGCCCCAAGATCGGTACGTGGCGTTGTTCGAGCTTCGATCTTGTTTCATGTCTCGAACATATTTTATCTTTTGTTGCATCTGCCGATCCACATTGTTTGCCTCGAGCTTGCTCGGGTGCCGTATGAGATCTTGATCGTTCGGAATGAGCTTTGCATAGAGGATCTTACCTTCGTCGTCGATCTAGTATGTGCTCGTGCCGAGGCGAGCCGATTATCTGAAGTCTTTTTCGTGCTTTCGTGCCGGGAGGAACCCGTCGTCTGAGTCTTTTACGTGCTTTCAAATGCCGGGGAGCCCCCGTCAGATGAGTTTTTCGTGCTCCTACTTGGCGGGGAGCCCGGTCGTCTGAAAGTCTTTTACGTACTCGTGCCGAGGGAAACCCGTCGTCTGCGAGTCTTTTATGTGCTCGTGCCGAGGTGAGCCCCATCGTCTGAGTCTTTTTCTGTGCTTTCGTGCCGAGGGACCCCCGTCGTGCGAGTCTTTTTTGCTTTCGTGCCGAGGAAGGCCCGTCGTCTGAGTCTTTCTCAGGCTTTCGTGCTTCAAAGGTGAGCCCCATCGATGAGTCTTTTACGTGCTCGTGCCGAGATGAGCCCCGTCGTCTGAGTCTTTTTACGTGCTTTCGTGCCGAGGAGCCCGTCATATGAGTCTTTTTCTATGCTTCGTGCCGAGGTGAGCCCCGTCGTCTGAGTCTTTTCTGTCTTTCGTGCTTGAGGTGAGCCCCATCATAAGAAGTCTTTTCTATGCTTTCGTGCCGAGGTGAGCCCCATCAGACGAGTCTTTTTTCACTTTTTCGTGCCTTGAGGGAGCCCGTCGTCTGAGTCTTTTTTTTATGTCCATGGGAAAATGGTCTTGAGGTGGCTCATCGGAGAGAGCGGATGGGATCCCGCCGAGATGAGCAGGTCTTTGAGATGGCTCGTAAGAGAGGCGAATGGGATCCTTTCGTGATGACGAGGTCTTGAAGATGGCTCATAAGGAGAAATGAATGGGATCTGCTCGGGATGAGCAAAGCCTTCAAGGAGCTCGTGGAGAGAGAGCTCAGTAGAATCTTTTCCGGAATGAGCGGGTCTTGAGATGGCTCGTTGGAGAGAGCAGGATGGGATCTGCCGAGATGAAAAGGTCTTCAGAGATGGCTCGTGAAGAGAGAGAATGGGATCCCGCTTGATGGATGGTGTCTTGTGAGATGGCTCGTAAGAGAGAGAATGGGATCCCGATCGGATGGAGCTTCAAGGCCTTCCGGAATGAGCGGGTCTTGAGATGGCTCGTTGGAAGAGCCGGATGGGATCTTCGAGAGAGAGGCTTCATTCGTGAGAATCTTAGAATCCCGGAATGAAAGATGGTCTTGGAAGATGGCTCGATTGGAATGGAGAGCCGGGATGGGATCATGCTCGGGATGAAGGTGTCTTTAAGGGGCTCATCGAGAGAGAGATGAGATCCTTCCGGAATGAGAGAATCTGAAATGGCTCGCCGGAATGAATCTAGAATGAGCGAGTCTTGAAGATGGCTCGTTGGAGAGAGCGAGATGTGATCCGCTCGCCGGAATGAGCGGTGTCTTGATGAATGCTTCGGAGAGTGGATCGCTTCGGAATGAAATGGCTCATCGGAAAGATGGGATCATCCGGAGAAGAGCCAGATGAGGATCCCCGCTCGGAATGAGCGGAGTCTTCAAATGGCTCATCGGAGAGAGCGGATGGGATCCTGCGAGATAGGGAATGAGCGGAGTCTTCGGAAAGGGCTCATCGGAGAGAGAGAGATGTGATCCCGCTTTCGGAACTTGATCCTTCTCTTAAAATGGGAAATCGGGAGAGAGCTAGATGGGATCTGCTTCGGAATGAGATGGCTCGTTGGATTGGAGAGCGGATGTGATCCTGCCGGAATGAGCGGAATGGTCTTGAAAAATGGCTCATCGGAGAGAGCAGATGGGATCCCCGCTTTAATGAGCGGGTTTTTGAAAGGGCTCTTCGGAGAGAGCCAGATAGGATCCCCGCCGGAATGAGCGGTGTCTTCAAAAAAGAAGCGAGACTCATCGGAGAGAGTCGAAAATGTGATCCCCTTCGGAATGAGCGGTGTTTTCAAAATGGCTCATTGGAGAGAGTCGATGATGGATCCCGAGTTTTTGAAAATGGCTCATCGCAATGAAAGATGGGTCTGGAAAAGTCTTCCGGAAAGGGCTCATCGGAGAGAGCGGATGTGATCCCCGCTTTCGGAATGGAAGCGGGTCTTGAATGGTGGGATCCTCGCCGGAATGAGCGGTGTCTTGAAAAAGGGCTCATCGGAGAGGCGGATGGGATCCTGCCGGGATAAGGGTGTCTTGTGAGAAGACGCAGATCAGCGCCATAAAAGGCGGATGAAGGCGGGGAGGGCGAATGATCTCTGTCGCCAAGATGGCGAGGCCTTCTACGTCGGCTGAAATACGCGACGCCGATCTGGAAGGCCAGTACTTAAAAGCGGGCGGAATCAACGTCATAAAGGCGGATGAACGCCGTGAGGGCGAATGATCTTCATTGGGGATGGCGAGGAGTGCTTCGGTGGAATACGATCGCCCGATGCGGAAGACCAACGCCGCTAAAAAGCGGGCGGATCAACGCCATAAAAAGGCGGATGAATCCGGGGGCCCGAATGATCTGCGTGAGTTGGGATGGCGAGGGCGCTTCTTTCGGGCGAATCTGGCGTCGATGCGGAAGGCCAGCGCTAAAGGCGGCAAATCATCACCATAAAGGCGGATGAAGCGGTGAGGCGAATAATCTCGTCTCCGGGATGGCGAGGGAGCTTATTTCGGCGAAATCTGGCGTCGCCCGTGCGGGCGCCGATGCCTAAAAGGTGGGTAGATCAGCTATAAAAAGCCCAGATGAAAGCCGTGGAGGGCGAATGATCTCGCCGCCGGATGGCGAGGAGAAGCCGCTTTCGGCGGAATACGCGTCATCGCCCGTCTGCGGAAGCGCCGATCACAAAAGCGGGCGAGATCAACACCATAAAGGCGGATGAACCGTGAGGGCGAATGATCTCGCCATCGCCCAGGGATGGCGGAAGGAGCGCTTTCGGCAAAATACGCTGTCGTAGATGAGGGAAGGGATGCCTAAAAAGGCGAATCAATACCATAAAAAAGCGAGATGAACGCCGTGAGGGCGAATGATCTCATCAATGGATGGCGTAGGAGGCGTTTCGTTCGGCGGAATACACATCGCGGTCGCGGAAGGCCAGCGCTTAAAAGGCGGGCAAATTAAATTCCATAAAAGGCGGATGAACGCCCGTGAGGGCGAATGATCTCGCCGACCCTTAAAAGGCGGTGAATCCAACGCCATAAAGGCGATGAATGCCGGAGGGTGAATAATCTCGCCGCGAGATGGCGAGGAGCGCTTCGGGCATGAATACGCGTCGCCAATGCGAGCTAAGCGCACAAAAAAAGGCGGGCGATCAACGCCATAAAAGCGGATGAACGCCGTGAGGGCTTAATGATCTCGTCTCATACCTAAAAGGCAGACAGATCAACGCCATAAAGGCGGATGAACGTCGGGAGGGCGAATGATCTCGTCGCCGATGGGATAAGAAGCGCTTCCGGTGGAATGGCGTCGCCCGATGTGGAAAGCGCCTAAAAAGGCGGGAAGATCAACGCCATAAAGGCGGATGAACGCCGGAGGGGCGAAACGATCTGCGTTGTTCCGGGATGGCGAGGGAGCGCTTCACTGGCGGAATACGCGTCGCCGCCCGCGAAAGGCGCTCCTAAAAGCGCTGGCAGATCAACGCCATAAAGGCGGATGAACGCCGTGAGGGCGAATGATCTCGTTGTCGGGATGGCGAGGAGCGCTTCGCTCGGTTGAATACACGTCGCCGATGCGGAAGGCCAACGCCTAAAAGGCGGGCAGATCAACGACATAAAGGCGGATGAACGCCGTGAGGGCGAATGATCTTGTCGCACGCCTAAAAGACGGACAAATCAATTCCATAAAGGTGGATGAACGTCGGGAGGGCGAATGATCTCGTCGCCGGGATGGCGAGGAGCGCTTCGCTCGGCGGAATATACATCACCGATGCGGAAGTCCGATGCTTAAAAGGTGGGTAGATCAACGTATAAGGCGGATGAAGCGTCGTGAGGGCGAATGATCTGCGTTCGGGGGATGGCGAAGCGCCGCTCAAATTTGAATACACGTCGCCGATGCGAGCCCGGCGCCTAAAAAAAAGGCGGATCAACGACATAAAGGCGGATTAACACCGTGAGGGCGAATGATCATGCTCGCGATGCAAAAGCGGACATAATCAACACCGTAAAGCGCGGATGAACGCCGGAGGTGAATGATCTCGTCCGGGATGGCGAGGGAGCCGCCGGCGCGGAATACACGTGGCGATGTGGAAGCCAGCACCGCGCGGGCAGATCAACGCGTAAAAGGCGGATGAACGCCGAGAGGCTTAACGATCTTATCGCGGAGATGGCGGTGAGTGCCGCTTCGGCGTATCTGGCGCTGGCGTCGATCGTCCAAAGCCTAAAAGGTGGCGAATCAACGCCATAAAAAAGCGGATGAACGCCCGAGGGCTTAATGATATCGCCAAGACGCCTAAAAGGCTAACAATCAACTCCATAAAGGCGGATGAATGCCGGGAGGGCGAATGATCTCATCGCGGGATGGCGAAGTGGAGCCGGCGGAATCGCATCGCCCCGATGCGAAAGCCGAAAGCTCTTAAAAGGCGGGCAGATCAACGCCATAAAGGCAGATGAAACACCGTGAGGGTGAATGATCTCGCCGACGGGATGGCGGGAGCCGCTTGTTCGGGTGAATACTGGCGTCGCCGATAAAAGCCGAGTTTAAAAGGCGGGCGGATCAACGCCATAAAGGTGGATGAACATCGCGAGGGCGTAATGATCGCCGCCGGATGGGCGGGAGCGCCGCCGCAGAGAATACACGCCCCCGATGCGGGAAGGCAGCGCTTAAAAGGGCTGGAAGATTAACGCCGTAAGGCGGATAAACGCGGGAGGGCGAATGATCTCTTTCAGGGATGGCGAGGGAGCGCTTGTTCGGCTGGAATACGTGCCGATCGCGGAAGGCCGCCTAAAAAGCGGGCATAATCATCGCCGAAAAGGCGATAGTCCCCAGTAGGCGGGGGCATAATCATCGCCAAGAAGGCGGTTGTGCAGCGCCAATAAAGCGGGCATAATCGCCGCCAAAAGGCGGTATTGCGATCTTACCGAATAGACGGGCATAATCGCCGCCGGAAAGCGCGTATTGCCACGCCGAGGAGCATGGGTAATAATTGTCGCCAAGCGTTGGTATTGCTAGCGTCAATAGGCGGTACAATCGTCTTAAAAAGCCGGGTATTGCCACCGGTCAGACGGCATAATCGCCGCCAGCGCCAGATTGTATTGTAATGCCGAG
Organism: Stenogyne calaminthoides; assembly: GCA_037126765.1. Lineage (NCBI taxonomy): Eukaryota > Viridiplantae > Streptophyta > Magnoliopsida > Lamiales > Lamiaceae > Stenogyne > Stenogyne calaminthoides. Next base: position 32,830,168 of record JBBCBC010000018.1, read on the forward strand.
GAGGCTGGCATAATCATCGCCGAAAGGCGGTATTGACACGCCGGTCAGGCGGCATAATCGCTTCGCCGAAAAAGATTGCAGATACTTAAAAAGGCGGTATAATCGCCGCCGGTATGTATGAAAAGGCCGCCGAATAACGGCATAATCGCCGCCAAAGCGAGTATGGAAAGACCGAATAAAGTGCAGCATAATCGCGGTGCGGCCCAGATGAAGTCTCCGGTTTGTCATCTAGTGGTTACCGGGCCAGTTGGTGTAGCTTTGTCTTCGCATTGAGCCAGTCATGTCGCCTTTTCCGTATTTGGGTGGTCATTCGCCTCTTGATGGTAAATCTATGTACCGGTCCATGGCTCGGTCTATCACTTCTTGTACTAAATCCGGTGCTACTTTGCTAGGCGAGCACAATCACTCGCTCCCGGCGAGCACAATGTTGAACTCTCGTGTGTTACTTTGATGGTGTGGTGCGTGCTACTTTGAGGTGACGATCCGTAGGTTACTTAGTGGTTGCCCGTATGCTTCTTTGCTGGTGAGCCCTTTTCTTGATCTGCTTGCTATCAAGGTTGTGCTTGACACCACCCTGCCGGAGACTTCAGATAAATAGTCCAAATGGCTTTTTTGTAATTTGGCAGGTAGTGCCGTTTTCTTCTGAATGAATTCGAATATGATGTGTGTCTATGTTCCACCCTGACTTCTTTGGTTTTTTGATTGTCTTATTGAGGTGCAATCAGATTGATCGTCTTATTTAGCTGGGACCATATGGGTTAACTTATGCGCAACCCCCCATTTTTTCTTTCGTGATCGTCTTATGTTAGCCGCGATCACTATTCTGCTCGGGTCGTCTTATTTAGCTGCGACCCCTTACCCATCACTCGCTTTGTTGCGGGTATCTGTAAGTACGAGTCGTCTTATTTAGTTGCGACTCCGTACCCATCACTCGCTTTGCTACGGGTATCTGTAAGTACGAACTGTTTTACCAGGTGAACATAAACCTCTGCTCGTTCGTCTTTGTTTGGGTCGTCCGGCTTAGGTGCGACCATTTGTAGGCACAACCAAAATAAATGAAAATAAACGAATGAATGAAAAGCCACGAGGACATAAACATAATAAACCTGGAGGGGTGGGTAAAAGGACTACCCGTAGATTTTTTGAGTCGGTCTTCAGACTCCGGGTGCTTGTCTAATTTTCTTCTCCCGAACTGCTATCCCTTTTTTCTTTTTCTTTTTTTAGTTGGGCCAAAAAATTGGGCCCACAAATTAATTTAAACAAATGACATGGGCGGATGGTTTATTCAAACAAAGAGCCCAAAATTTTTTAATTAAACAAGTTATGGGCTCTTGTATTTATGCAACCCAACCCACTTATTTTAACCAACATGGCTCAAAGCTTATTTGAACAAAATCTCGCCCAAGAAATTACCTTAGTAAAATACCGGACCAAACCTTGAGGATCGAGATCAAAAACCATAAGCGTGTTACTCACCGAGAAGAGGCTCACGTTTCAACACCACGAGTTCTTACACGCAGCGCCATGAAATTGGGCCACGGGAGGCGGCGCGGATTTGGTGAGACGGTGTTGGAGATTTTGGCGTGAGTGGCGACCTTGCCACTAGCCCCCACTGTTCAGAACCGAGTGCCACCCTTTCTAATCGGAGATGAACGCCAGATGGTTGCCCCACCGTCCAGGTCGTGCGTCGAGTGGAGGCGGTGCACCGTGGGTTTTGGGGCGGAGGCGGCGTGACGAGGGGAGACTTGGTGTTGGCGATGGCGGCGCAACTCTAGGCCAAATGTTTACGGATTTTTTGTTTGTATCTATCGGTGTAAGTATATGTGTGATATCTGTTGGTGTATGTATATGGGGGGTTTGTGTGTTGGGTTTTTGATTTGTGTTTTGTCGAAGATGATACCGGACGAAGGGTGATGATCTTTTGGTTGGGTGTTCTTGTGATTTCTGAATTTTTTGGATTTTTTGGAGTTTTGAATTCGAAGATCCGTTGTTGTTGTTCTTCATAAATCGTGATTTCAATCGAACCACCCTCCTTCTAGCGCCAATTGTTGACAGTCAAATATTTTACGATTCTGATGTGACTTGTTGAATTTGACCACCAAACAAATAAGTAATCGAACAAGAACACTGCGGGAAGAACCGTAGTTCTTCCCTGAAATGTGGGTGTAGGTATATATGTGGAATGAGGGAAACATTCCAGAGTCTTTTTTTTACAATGAAAGGTGAGGTCCTTTATATAAAGAGGACCAGCACGACAAATCGTAAGCATGACAAATCATGTGCATAAAGCATGACAAAACATATACGTAAGCACGACAAATCACGTGGTCTCGGTGGGACCTGCTGACGTGTGATAATTCGTCCTGCTGACGTGTGATAAATCTGGTGATGCTGACGTGTGATAAATCTGGTGACAACAACAGTTTTGATATGGAGACCACGAGTGGTCACCTTATGGAGCCCAATTGACGATTTGACTTTCCACCTCAGCTTATTATCTAATTAAATAATTTAAATTAATTTTGAAAAAAAATTCTACAACCTAAAATCTAAATCATGAACCCTAATCCATGACCCATTCGGGCCGGGTGAACCATGAACCACTCGGGCAGAGTGAACCATGAACCATTCGGGGCTGGTTCTCCGTAATTTAATTTACTCATTTAAATAATTTAAATTAAATTTTGAAAAAAATATCACTTTGCACTAATTAAATCATTTAAATTAAATTACGGATCCAAATTCGACCCGAGTGGTTCATGGTTCACTCTGCCCGAGTGGTTCATGGTTCATTCGGCCCGAATGGGTCATGATTTAGGGTTCATGATTTAGGTTTTAAGGTGTAGGATTTTTTTAAAATTAATTTAAATTATTTAATTAGCTAATAAGCTGGGGTGGAAAGTCAAATCATCAATTGAGCTCCATAAGGTGACCACTCGTGGTCTCCATATCAAAACTGTGAATATATATATATAATATATATATATATATATATATGATGGTGATAATTCTGACTGTTGATTGTGGTTTCTTATTGCTTTAAATTCTGAAGAGATGGAGTTTTGGGGATGGCGTATTGATTAGTTGTGATTCTCACAGTGAAAAATATTGATGCGCTTGAATGGTGTGTTCGAAACGTATAAATGGTGTACTTGAATGTAAAATCTTTGAGGATGTAAACATTTAATCTCACTTGTTTGAAATGAAAGCATTTGATAGTGATATTCTGATGAACGTTATTTGTGGCTTGTGATGTGGTGTTTGTTTGGACTAATATGCGTGATTGTTTATGATTAAAAGTCTCACTATATACCCAAATTTTTTACTTTATATATCTAAAAAGAGTTCACCTTATATATACATAAAATTTTCTCTTTATCCAAAAGAGTTCACTTTACATATAAAAAAATTCACTATAAATAAAAAAAATTCACTTTATTTAAAAAAAAAATTCACTGCTCTTTAAAAAAAATCAATTTACTCATATAATTTTTATATGATTGTATTACTAGGAAATTATTTAGTATACTGCAATTTTTTTCATTAAAAAAAGTGAAAAATTTTAATTCCCAAAATTTTAAGGACAAACTCTATTTTGCCCATTTTTAACTTCAACAACTCTTTTTTGCCCTATGACTAAATCAACTAACTTTTGTGCCATTTTTTTACATTTTTACCCTTTGACTCTTTTATCCAATTCCAACCACTAACTCCCATCACAATATGATTATCTTATCCCATTCCAACCACAAACTCACATCCCAAATATGACTTTAACATTAATTTGTTTTCACCTACCAAAATTACATCCAATAAAAAATACAATTAACAAATAAAGTCAAATTGTGAAATTGAAAACTTTAAGCTTCTGCCGTCATCTTCATCTTCATTCATCAATTCGGATTCGGTGCCGTCGTTCGAAGCCGTCGACATTTAGTTAGTTGAGGCCATGCTCCGCATGTGGGTTGTTCAAATCAAGTGGTCCGCGCTGTAACTCTCGAGCTTTTTTTTTTTTTCGCCAATTTCATCTTCACTATATCTCCTCTCTAAGATTCTCTCCAGCTGTGATTAATTCTTCGTCGTGTCAGCGGGATTGTGGGTAGTGGTTTGAGGCTGTGAATTTTGTTTGGGTCATTGGTGTATGCTGAAGCACACTTCGTGTGTATCTGCTCGGGTCTTGTGGTCTAGATTTCTTTGTAATCTTTGTCTGCCATCATAATCGAGATTTTTATGTCATGCTATTGATTCAATTATGTATGGGTAGCATGATTTCTTTTTCAATTTTGTGTTTATATAATTCGTGTCTCTGTGGCGTTTTATCCAAAGCTTCCAAAAAGGTCGCCATTAAGTTCAATGTTGTTATTTTATTTGAAATGAAGCATGCGCGACCCCGCTGGAACTGGGAGTGACCCCGCGCGACCATCCTATACCAATGTCGTTTCTCATCCCCTAAGTTTGTCATTTTTGTTCAATTATCCAAAACTTCCAAAAAGGTCGCCATTAAGGTCAATGTTGTTATTTTTTTATTTGAAATGAAGCATGTGCGACCCCGCTGGAACTAGGAGCGACCCCGCGCGACCATCCTATACCAATGTTGTTTCCCATCCCCCTAAGTTTGTCATTTTTGTTCAATTATCCTAAGCTTCCAAAAAGGTCGCCATTAAGGTCAATGTTGTTATTTTATTTGAAATGAAGCATGCTCGACCCCGCTGGAACTGGGAGAGACCCCTCGCGACCGTCCTATACCAATGTCGTTTCCCATCCCCTAAGTTTGTCATTTTTGTTCAATTATCCAAAGCTTCCAAAAAGGTCGCCATTAAGGTCAATGTTGTTATTTTATTTGAAATGAAGCATGCGCGACCCCGTTGGAACTGGGAGCGACCCCTCGCGACCATCCTATACCAATGCCGTTTCCCATCCCCTTAGTTTGTCATTTTTGTTCAATTATCCAAAGCTTCCAAAAAGGTCGCCATTAAGGTCAATGTTGTTATTTTATTTGAAATGAAGCATGCGCGACCCCGCTGGTACTAGGAGCGACCCCGCGAGACCATCCTATACCAAGGTCGTTTCCCGTCCCCTAAGTTTGTCATTTTTGTTCAATTATCCAAAGCTTCCAAAAAGTCGTCATTAAGGTCAATATTGTTATTTTATTTGAAATGAAGCATGTGCGACCCCACTGGTACTAGGAGCGACCCCGCACGACCATCCTATACCAAAACCGTTTACCTTTTGTAAAAGTTTGTCATTTTGGTTCAATTATCCAAAGCTTCCAAAAAGGTCGCCATTAAGGTCAATGTTGTTATTTTATTTGAAATGAAGCATGCACGACCCCGCTGGAACTGGGAGCGACCCCGCGCGACCATCCTAGACCAATGCCGTTTACCGTTCCCTAAGTTTGTCAATACAAAATATTAATAAAAATATATATATCCATAATCAATATTTGCAAAGCATTCATCCAAATACATAAACCATGTAGTAGTCTAACATGAAATTTACACATTTTCAAAAATATCAATATATATACATATATATATATATATATATCACCACATAAACACAACAATTCTTCTATCATTGACTTTTATTACGGCTGGTGATCTTTGCGGTTTTGATCCGGGAATCGATCGACATATAGCTCTCTCATTCAGTTTGCCATTTTATGAATTTCTTGTCGTATCCCTTCTGATTCCCCCCTTATTAAGTGTATGTCGGCCCGAATATTAGCCACATCATTTGTTAAAAATATATGATTTACCCATTACACAAATATCATAACACATTGCTTTGATTTCGCGATAGCCTTCAATGCAGTCGGGGGACTAACCCCCCTTGCCCTAACTGAAATAAAGAAAAAACATAACAACAAGAACATGATAACAACAATCAGAAGTTTTACAATATTTTTTAGTCGGGCCTCTTTAATCTTGGTTGAAACAATCTGTTGCTCGTAACAATCAATCTGTTCGTATAGACTATTGATTACCTCCAGAGATCGGGGTGGGAGTTCTGGATCAAACCACACAAAATAACCACACTTATTTATCTACAAAAACCATGATTCTGTCATTATTTCATCATATTAAAGTCATTCATTATTGTAGTGTGCCTTGTATTTCATCATAATAAATTGTAAGACAAAAATAAATCAAAAAAAAAATATATCACAAGCTTACCCCCAATTCAGACATGAAATAAAACGCCGTCCTGGATTGTGCCTTGTCATAGATGTGTGCACACGTAACATAATTCCACAATGACAACGCAAAGTCGGATCATTGCCAACACCTCTAAATCGTGATGATCCACTACTATCCCCACTAGAATTAATTGTGTGACTTCTTTTCATAATTTAATTTGATACTGCAAGGAAAATAAACCAACATATAAAATATTTTCAAAAGGCAGCCTAATTCGGTTGTGTTGGATTAATGATTCAATCAACAAAATATTCACAATTACCAATTTTACAAACACATAATCCCTCTATTTCCACACTATCACAATTATACTGCCAAGATACTAAATATCTTGATTCAATTACTCAAAATTATCTCCATAATTTCCCATTTCCCATTATGATAATATGCTCATGTTTGGGGGTAATGAAGCAGCAGCTGCAAGCTCATGATGAGAAATATTCACAAAAAAAGAAAATGGTGAAAGCCAAATTGGGGTTTTATTATTCAAATATATGCCTGAAATTGAAGTAGATATATGCGAAATTGATATGCACTGAAATTAAACCAAATTGAAGAAGATATATGTCGAACCAAATAAATTGAACCAAATTGGGGATTTATTATCCACATATATGCACTGAAGAGTTGAAGTTTGTAAACAACTCAATATCTTTCGGCTAACCTGCGCCAGTCGACATGGGGTCCGACGCCGCCGTCGCTCAACAGCCGAATGGGTTGAATTGCAGTTCGGTGAACAAGATGCTGGAAACGAAGAACCTCTATCCGTACAATGCCCAGTCCCAGATCTACCGTCGGCCGTTGCTGAAATCAAACGTCAACCGCGAGTTGAAAGATAAACCCACAATGCTTCTCTCAGAGAGCACGAGCACGAGCACCAACAGATCGGACAAACAAGGAAGGAGGCGGCACCGTTTGTCACACATAAACGATTCGGGGAAGAAAGAAAGAAATGAATGAAATGAGAAATGAGGAAAAATGAGAAACAAACAAAATTAATAATTTGATTTAATTGATTAGATTAATTTTTTTTTAAATGAAAGTATGATATGTTTGGAAGGTATAAAATTTGTGGGATTGGAAAAGAAAATGATGTTGGGATAGGATTAAGTGTTTGGGATGGGAATAAGTTGACCAAAGGGTAAAATGTAAAAATAGAGTACAAAGGTGAGTTGATTTAGTCATATGACAAAAAAGAGTTGTTGAAGTTGAGAATGAACATTTTTGCCTATTGTTCGAAATTTTAAACAAACAAGAATATAATTTTAGCTAATACTGCTAGGATGGAGTTTGTTCGTTTGAAGATTCGTTTAATCATTGTTTTTCTGTTGATTGTAATGGCCGTAGTGGCGGCCTTAGTCTGTTTTGGAATAATAATGTGACATGCTCTTTTCGTTCTTATTCTCTATATCATATTGATATGGATGTTGATCATGATAATATTAAGTGGAGATTGACCGGCTATTATGGTCATCCGGAACGTAATAGGCGTCATTTGTCATGGAATTTGCTGAGAACTTTGTAGTCAAGTTACGTTACCCTGGGTTTGTGTGGGAGACTTTAACGATCTCCTTTGGACAAGTGATAAGAGAGGGCATGTGGCCCATCCGCAGCATCATTTTAGGGGTTTTCGGGAGGCAATTACACACTGACATCCCTCTGACGGGTTATCAATTTACTTGGTCTAGGGGCCCCGTGGGCCGTGGGTCGTGGAGGAAAGACTCGACCGTGCAATGGCTAATGATGCCTGACACGAATTATTTCCCAATGCACGACTGTTGAATTTAGTTGCGCCCGTCTCGGACCATAACCCCATTCTTCTAGATATGTGTCCGACCAGGCCTGTTAGAGACTTCAAGTTCACGAAAAGGCTTCTTGCTACGGCGGAGGAGTTAGCTCTTTGGGGAGATCATGTACGAAATGCTTTTCGTAATAACAAAAAATAGATGGAGGATGAGATTAAATTGCTGCAGCTTCGATCTGATATGGCTTCTGGAGTTAGGTTGAACGAAATAAAAAAGCAGTTGGCGGATTTGCTAATTAAGGAAGAGTCACATTGGAGACAGCGGTCGAAATTTTTTCGGCTGATGGATGGCGATCAAAACACCCGTTTTTTTCACAAAATGGCTTCGGCGAAAAGAAGATTAAATCGCATCGAAAGGCTTGAGAGCTCGGATGGGAGATCTGTGGAATCTCAAGGAGAGTTGAATGAGGTTGTACGTAATTATTTTACGGACTTGTTTCGTGGTAGTAATGTAGGCGAGGAGGTTATGATGGATTCATTGCGTGCAATACAACCTTCTATCTCACAGGAGGATAATGAGAATCTTATCTCTGAATTCACAAGGGAGGAGTTTAGGGTTGCTGTTATGCAGATGCATCCGGACAAATCGCCAGGCCCAGATGGGTTCAATCCAGCTTTCTACCAAAAGATTTTGGTCTACAATTGGTGAAGACGTTTTCTTGGCTTGTACGACGTGGCTTCGAGACGGGGCCTTCCCGAGCGGGTTGAATGACACTTTAGTTACGCTTATTCCAAAGTGTGATAGCCCAAGCGCGATGAAAGATTTGCGGCCTATATCTTTATGCAATGTGGTATATAAGATTCTTTCTAAGCTCCTTTGTAATCGATTAAAAAATGTGCTACCAGAGTTAGTGGATTCAACTCAGTCGGCGTTTATTGCAGGGAGGGCAATCCAAGACAACATTCTTATTGCCTTCGAACTTATCCACTCAATGAGAAAGAAAACTAAGGGGAAGATGGGTGAGGTGGCTTTGAAAATTGATATAAGTAAGGCGTATGATAGAGGAATTACCTGGAATGCATCTTGAAGAGGATGGGGTTTGGTGAGGTCTGGGTCAGTTGGATTATGCTTTGTGTTAATTCAGTTCGCTATTCCTTTAGAGTAAATGATGATGTTGTTGGACCAGTTATTCCGGGTCGAGGGTTAAGACAAGGGGATCCCCTTTCCCCTTATTTATTTATATTGTGTGCGGAAGGTTTGTCTTCCATGTTAAGACATGCAAATAGAAGGGGTGTCCTTCATGGCGGCAAAGTGTGCCGAAATAGCCCATCGGTCTCGCACCTGCTATTCGCTGATGATTGTTTGCTGTTTTGCAAAGCTAATCAATAGGAGGCTCTTGCTCTCAAACAGGTTCTGGACAAGTATGAGGACATTTCTGGGCAGGCAATCAACTACACCAAATCTGGGACCTTGTTTAGTTCGAATGTTGAGGAGGATACCAAGTTGACAATTGCTGAAATCTTTGGGGTGCATCAAGCTTTAAATACTGGCCGATATTTAGGGGTACCCTCGTTAGTCGGCAGGAATAAAAGAGATGTCTTCTCTTATGTTCGTGAAAAATTATGGGCCCGTTTGGATTCATGGAACAACAAAAAGATTTCGAAAGCTGGGAAGGAAATTCTCATTAAGGCGGCGGCTCAGGCGATTCCCACGTATTGCATGAGTGTATTTCTATTGCCCCCGTCATTGCTGGATGAGTTGCATAGAATGCTTAACAAATTCTGGTGGAGTAATGAATCTCGAAATAGCAAAGGTGTTTTGTGGTCAAAGTGGGAGGAATTATGTGATGCTAAAGATGTTGGGGGTATGGCATTCAAGAACCTACATATTTTTAATATTGCACTCTTAGGGAAAATAGGGTGGCGTTTGATTGTTGATCCTGGGGCTTTGGTGTGTCGTATTTTAAAAGCTAAATACTTTGCTCGAACTGATTTTCTTTCGGCGAGTTTGGGACGGAATCCGAGTTTTACTTGGCGTAGTATTTGGAATGCTCAAGATTTGCTGAGGAAGGGAATACGTTGGAAGATTGGGGCGCCAAGTAATGTACGTATTTGGCATCAACCTTGGCTGAGTTCGAGCGAGGACTTTTATATCAACAGGCCGGTTGTCTCGGGTTTTGAAGATATGGTGGTAGCTGACTTGGTACGCCCAGGAACTTATCATTGGGACACGGAAGTCATCAATGAAGCATTCCCTGGGGATGACGCACGACGTATTCTCCAGACTGCTATTCCATCGGGCGATGCACAGGATAAATTGATATGGCACTTTGAGAAAAATGGGCGTTACTCGGTCAAATCTGCTTATAAATTGGCAATGAGTATCATTAATGATAAGGACCGTATTCAAGAGTTGGGATGGAAGAAACTATGGGCTTGTAGTATTCAGCCGAAAGTCAAGGCTTGTGTGTGGAGGATTTGTAAAGGATTCTCACATACCAAAGCCGAGTTGAGACAAAGGCACATTGTGGATAGCTCGTTGTGCAGTATGTGTAACGCTGAACCGGAAACATCATGGCATGTGTTCGTAAATTGCAGATATGCACAGGATTATGGGTTCTGTTTTATGGAGATTGTGGAAAGAAAGGAATGATAGAGTTTGGAATGATCGGAATGAAAGCCCGGACACAGCTGTTTTTTTAGCTCGCAAATTCTTGTGGGATTGGAAAGGGGCGAGACAAGTTTACCGTAGGCAACATAATGTGATGAGTAGCGTTAGAGATAAATGCAATAAATGGCACTTACCTCGAACGGGCTTTATCAAAGTGAACATGGATGCAACGTTTTTTGCGGACACATCTGAAATGGGACTTGGTTTTACAGCGCATGATGAATGGGGTCGACATGTGTATAGTTTGGTGAAAGTTATGCCTGGTTTATATCAACCAGAGGAAGGTGAGGGCATTGGCCTTTTGGAAGCATTGTCATGGATTAAACAGATAAACTTGTCTAAAGTGATCCTGGAGTTAGATGCAAAGATGGTAGTGGATGCTGTGAATAATAATGTCCGGGATCACACGGCGTTTGGCGATATTATTGAGGCTTGCAGGAACGAGTTGAGATTTTTCCAACATTGCTCCGTGGTGTGGGTTAATCGTGAAGCTAATTCATTAGCTCACTATTTGGCTAGGACTATTAGGAATTTTGCTAGTCCTTATTGTTGGGTCGCGCGTCCAAACTTTGTGGATGGCCTTCCCGATATCTGTCTTTAGTGTCCGGCTTGATGTGGTTTTTCCCTAAAAAAAAAAAAAAAAAGTGGAAGAATTTTTTAATAAATTAATTATTATCATTTAAATCGAAATAATTGAAAGCTTACAAATTTTGGAAAAAAAAAATTTGTCATTCTAATTAATTCCAATTAATTTTGAAATTCTCGAAATCCCAATTAAATTCATACAATGTTCAATTAGCTTTCAATTAATTTGGTCATAATTAAAATATTAATGGTAACGGTTCAATTCGATATAAGAAATAAGTGTTTTATTGAATTTTTGGATTTAAATTTATGTTGGGTTAAAAATGAGTCAAAATTAAAAAATTGGGTCAAAAGTAAAAAAGTATATTTTAGTTAAATAAATCTCACTTCTGATACTCTTCATATACGGGCACCATTGTTCATCGATGGGACATGTCTGCAGAAAAAGTCAAAAGGTGGCTGCAGAATTACTATTCATGGGGCGGTTCCAAAGATGAGTGAGAATAAGGGCAATTGCGGCCAAGAGATAATTACTCTAAGATACAAACTTCCCAACTTAATTACTCTAAGATACAATCAAAAATCCCTATTACTCTAACATACAAAATAACACTAAAAAAACCTAAAATACCCCACAATCAATCTCTCTCCAATCTGATACATCACACTCTTTCTCACAAATCCCTCACCATCATTTCTCTCTTCCATCTCTCTCTAGAAATAAAACCTCTCCTCTCTCTATCTCTCTTAAATTTTCGCTGCCGCGTTTGCGCTACTTTCTAAGGTTTCGCCACCGCCTGCCGTCACTCTCTAAGGCAACCCCAACGTTGCGCGGTGTTCAGTGGTGGGGGAGGGGTTTTGGTGGCGGATATATACAGATTCGCCGCCGAGATGGAGGGCTCACAGAGAAGAGGAGGAGGCGGCGCCGGAGGAGGAATGGTGCCTATTTCAACGTCGCAAGTGATAAGGTGGGGAGAGATCTCCGATCCGGGGAGGGAAGTTTGAGCGGAAAGCAAGATAAGGATAAAGGTGTTAATGTACAGGTCATTGTTAGATGCAGGTGAATGAATCCGCTTATTTAATTTTAGTTTTCTTGGTTAATTTGAAATTTTTTTTTTTCAAAGTTATGTATTAGGGATTTTACTTTTTTTCCCCATTTTATAGGCCAATGAGTGAGGATGAGGTGAAATTACGTACGCCTGTGGTAGTTTCTTGCAACGACAGTAAGAGAGAAGTTTGTGCGGTTCAGAATATTGCAAATAAGCAGATTGTAATATTGTTTTCTTCCCCATTTTATAATTTGATGAACCATTTTCACTCAATAATTGCAATATTGCTTTCTTCTCCCCCATTATGTATTTAGTAAAAGGAATTACGGTTGTGCAAATATATTTTGCACTGGGTTGGATTGTTTTACACTTTGTGAAAAAAAAAATAGTGCTCTTGCAAAAATAAATAAGAAAAGATGAATAAAAAATGTATGCAATATTTTTATAAATTTAAAAATGATTACAATTTATATATTTGTAATTTTCAAATTTGATACTGAAAAAGTGTATTTTTAGAATGGAGTAAAATTTATGGAGTAAATTTTGAAATTGTGTGAAAAAAAATTGTGTTTGTGCAAAAATGAACAATGCACGAAAATTGATGAATGTCAATCATGAACAGTGCACAAAAAAGGTGATGGTGATGAAAGTAAGGGCACAAAAGTCATTTTATTATGAATTTTGTACCTAAGAGTACTAAATTTTTTTGATTGTACCTAAGAGTAATATTAATGCCCATTTTGCACCTTAGAGTGAGCACTCTTTGAGTCAATTGTGTTGTCCTTTTGTAGTGGAATGAATGTGTAAAAAGTATTTTGTCAAATTGTTATAAAATCTCCCACTATGTTTTTCTCCCATAAATGAACTCCACAATACTTATAATACCTTTAATATATTTATTTTATCTATTTTTTTTTTAAATTTGTGTCTAACTCATCATGTATGAGATATAAGGTTCCTCAAATAGATGAATTATATAATAGTCTATAAAATCATTAGTATAAAAATGTTTTATATAAAAAAAAATCTAAAGAAAAAGAAGCTTTAGAACAAGATTAGTTTTTTTAGATGATGTGATGTCAAAAGATTATTCTTTTATTGTCAGTGGTCTAGTACCATAATTTGGGTTAAGTATTTGACTCTAAGTGGTATACAATTATATGCTGCAAAATATAATAAATTTTTTTAGTCATTTTAATTGACTCAATAAGTAAAACATTACAATGGTGAAATATATTAATTGTATTGCGCAGCTCTTATAGTTGAGCTTCAAACAACATTTTATCAAATTGTGGATACACAAAAATCAAACTAAAATTAGTCTAGTTTCATAATACATTTATTCCATAAAGTTATATATTTAAATTTGGTTCACAATTTTATTAAGTATTATAACTCAATTCGTGTTTTTATCGTCAAGTGGGCTAAGTCACCTTGTTAAAACTTAAGTATAAGTTCGCATAAAATTATATATTTAAATTTGGTTCACAATTTTTAAGTATTATAACTCAATAAATATAAGTTCGCATAAAATTATACATTTAAATTTGGTTCACAATTTTATTAAGTATTATAACTCAATTAAGTGTTTTTATTAGTGTTTTTAATCTTGATAAAATTATATAAAATTTGGTTACAATTTAAATTAAGGCTAAGTTATAACTCAATAAGTATAAAATTATATATTTAAATTTGGTTCACAATTTTATTAAGTATTATAACTCAATTCGTGTTTTTATCGCCAGGTTATATTTAAATTTGGTTCACAATTTTATTAAGTATTATAACTCAACAAGTATAAGTTCGCATAAAATTATATATTTAAATTTGGTTCATAATTTTATTAAGTATTATAACTCAATTCGTGTTTCTATTGCCAGGTTATATTTAAATTTGGTTCACAATTTTATCAAGTATTATAACCAATTTTATTAAATATTATAACTCAATTCGTGTTTTTATATTAAGTATTATAACTCAATTCGTGTTTTTATTGCCACAATTTTATTAAGTATTATAACTCAATTCGTGTTTTTATATTAAGTATTATAACTCAATTCGTGTTTTTTATCGCAATTTTATTAAGTATAGATAAAAGTTTTTATATTCATTATAACTTAATTGGTTTTTTTATATTAAGTATTATAACTCAATTCGTGTTTTTTATATTTTTTATCAATTAGCGTGTTTTTTCGCCAAATTTTATTAAGTATTAAGTCATTCGTGTGTTTTTATATTAAGGTTCCCTAGGTTAAAAGTATTTTATTAAGTATTATAACTCATTTTTATTAAGTATTATAACTCAATTCGTGTTTTTATCACGCCAGGTGGGAACGAGGGCCCAATTTTTCCCTCGTTATTAGTTAACGACAAGCATTTTAAAGAGGGCTTATTTCCCTCGTTAAAACCCTTGCTAAATGGTATTCTCTCTTTAAATCACTCGTTAAATTCCTCTTTAAATGTCCCTCATTTTGTGGTTTTAGGCTTTAAATATTTTTTTGCTAAATGGTATTCTCTCTTTAAATCATTTTTTTAAATTTCGTTAAATTCTCTTTAAATGTCCCTCATTTTTGGTTTTGGGCTTGTGTGGTCCTCATTTTGGGCTAAGTCTAAGTCACCTGGTTAAAACTTAAGTCCTCTCTTTAAATCACTAATTAAATTCCTCTTTAAATGTCCCTCATTTTGTGGTGCGCCAGGTGGGCTAAGTCTCCTGGTTAAATCACTCGTTAAATTCCTCTTTAAATGTCTCTCATTTTGTGGTGCACCCCTTGCTAAATGGTATTCTCTCTTTAAATTACTCGTTAAATTCTTTAAATCACTCGTTAAATTCCTCTTTAAATGTCCCTCATTTTGTGGTGAGTTCTCTCTTTAAATCACTCGTTAAATTCCTCTTTAAAGTCCTCATACAAAGATTTTGTTTTAATTGCCTTTTTTAAGTGGGCTTTATTTTAAAGTAATCAAAATTGGTCATTTTTTTGTCATAATTAGCATAATTAAGTTTTGTCGTCTTAATTTATTCGGGTGGGCTAAGTCAATTAATGGGTATTTAAAAAATTGATAGGCCACACTATTAATTTATAAGTTCACTCATTTTGTGGATATTGTGAAATTAAGTTAATATTCAAGAAATGGTGGTCCCTCATTTTATTTAAATGTCCCTCATTTTATAGTTTTATTATATAATTTATTTTGTTGTATATTTAAAATGTGAAAAATAAGGGACATAATTGATTTTCAATTTAATGTAAAACAATATTATCTCTCTTTAATTAAAATCTTCTTAAATTTTTAAATTCTAAGTCGGTTTTACAATTTCAATCTCCTCAAATTTGTGTTTTATGAATGAGATTGTTTTACTTGTTTATAATAAGTGGGCTAAGGCATCTATTAAGTCACCTAGTTAAAACTTAAGTATAAGTTCGCTCAATATAGGGATTTTTTTGTGGTAATTCCGATCCTTGAATTTTTTGGGAGATATTGTGGTCCTCATTTTGTTGTGGTGCTAAATATTTTTTATGAATACTTTGTTGGAGATTTTAACAAAATTTAAAAGATAAAATTTGTATTCCAAGAATACATATCTTCACCCCATTCAAAGAAAATATTTCTTGGGAATGAAAAAAATATCAAGGAAAAATAAGCAACAAATTTATTAATTTTAATCTAAGAGTTATTTTGGGCTAAGTTTGCTCATTTTTTACAAAAAATGGTGATTATTCTCGGGAAAATAAAAGAAGTGGTAACCCATATTTTGGGTCCATTATTTCGTGTAAGATTTCAAGCCCATTAATTAACCAATTAAGGAAAAATTTTTCATTTTTTTGTCCTCTTTAAATGTCCCCCATTTTTTTGTTTTGAATCTCCCAAGGGGAAAATTTCAAAAAAAATCTTTTTAGAAAATCTTTAATGGTAGGCTACGCCAAAGAAAATATTTCTCTCCGGTGGGCTAAGGTCACCTAATTATTGGACTAATTGTTGGGCTACAAAGGGGGCCTTTGAGGTTAAAACTTAAGTATAAGTTCGCTCATTTTGATTGGTATACCCATTAATATATTTTATCCTTGGTCAAAGAAACCATTTGATGTAGATTTGATAAATTTGAATATATGTCTCGTGTGTCTCAATCACATGTTAGTGGGAGCTATGTGATACTCCTTTGACTTGAGGTCAATCCACATAATAGTGTAATCTTTGGTTAAGATACGACATACACCTCAACCTATTTCGCGATGGGTTGTTCATGTGGAGTGATGAACTTTGACCATGACCGGGACTACAATTAACTTCCCATTCAATCATATTTAAACCATCAAGATAAACAAATCTATGGGTAGATATGACTTGGATTGAGTTCATCAACCCTCGAAATCTATCTCGAATTTTCTTAGGGATTTTTAGTCCATAATGTTCCAATTTGCAAAATAACTAAACATGGTAGTTGAGCCAAGAAAAGGATTCATTCCTCAAAGTGGATTTTTAGAGAATACTCATCTTCTCATCATAATTGGATCTAAGTCATTGGACAATGCACATCAACTTAGACTTTGTGACTAAGTGTGACACTAATGATCAATTAGTGATTAGAGATAAATTGATTTAGTTATTTGAATAGACACTTCATCATGTTCAAGACTAAATCGAGTGAAAACCATGCCCCTTAATCGATCACCTTCATTGAATGAAATGGAGAAATCACAATTGCCCACATTTCTATTACGGTAGTTGCATCAAAACTTTTCTCTGGATTGTTTGGGTCCGTAGCGTTGAGCTTACAAACCTCATATATTGAGAATGTCGATTTATTGTCTATGGTTCAATTAAGACCGTTAGTTTGACTAATCTCTCGATATATGAGGGCCTATGGGTCACACAACAAGTAGTCCCCTTTACAGATTAAAGTTGGTTAATTAAATGTTAAATTGAATTTAATATTTATTTTTTGGAGAATTAATTAATCCGGAAAGTTCGGAATTCAAGCCGATATTTGTCATATCAATTTTATAGATTAATTTGGAATTAATTATTATTAATATTTAATTAAATTGGATTTAATTAAATAGAATTCCCAACAATAATATATGGAATATTATTGTAGGATTTAATTATTTAATAGATCTTCATTAATTAGCATTAATTAAAATACTATAATCAATCTTCATTACTTAGTTAAGTTGAGTGATTTAGGGAGTCTGATCTCTTAATTTACGGTTATAAATTTTTTTAATTAAGTAATATTAAATCTACTAAATATCGCAAATTACACGTATTTATATTATATTACATTTGACTCACTAATACTTATCACTTTCAAGGTGTATAAAAGAAAAAAAAATCATGTATTGCAAATATATTGATAGGCCACACTATTAATTTAGAATTATTTTAAAAAATACAGCACATAAGTGATATTCAAGAAATGTAAAACAAGATATTGTGAAATTAGTAATATTCAAGAAATGTAAAACAAGATATTAAATATTAATGATGTCACAATCTCCATATCCTCTATATACTATTTGCGAATCTCTTCAAATGCATGTGGTGCCTCCATTTCAAATCCTTGCAATTCTGTGTGAAGTTATTTATTGTAACTTATTTTTATAGTTTATTATATAATTTCTTTTGTTGTATATTTAAAACTTCGAAATTAAGCATGTGAAAATTAATTAAAAGGGAGAAAATTAAGTATTCAAGGTTACATTTAAGGTACCATTATATTCATAGTAGGGTGCTATTTTGGTGCCAATTATGTTAATTGTCTCTTTATTACTTTCTTATTCTTATGACAAATTTTTTGCTCTCCCATCTATTTAAAGAGAGGTTTTACAATCATTTTTTTTTCAATCTCATTAGTTGTAGGTTTCATTTTATTTTTGTGTTTTAAGAATTAGATTGTTTTACTCTCACCCAAAGTCATCTCCTTCATTTCTTGTGTTATTATTTTTTTTAAATATTGTGAATCGAATTGTGTTTACTCTTAATTTTAAGACAATTTTTAACAACTTAGTTCTGAAGTTAAGAATTTTATCAGTTTTATATGATATTCAAGAGATTGGAACGGAGGGTGTACCTATTTTCAAGTTGTGTTTATCTCAACGAAACATACATGTTGTACATGGTGAACTGTATGGATCCTCCGAAGAAGTTGAAAATGATGCAGCTTATCGGAAAATCAAATACTTGAAGGAAATTTATAATATTAGGATTATGAATTTTAATTTTTATACATTGTATTGCACAACATTCGTTCTAATAAAAATAATGTATGGTAAAATGTTTTTTTTATTATATTGAAAGAAGTTGATGATGATGCTTCTTATTTTGCATTTCCTCATATTAAAGATTATTTTAATGTTAATGGTGTGAATAAAATAAGATTCATGACTTAATATTAAAAACTATGAATTTAATTTATTGATATTACATTTATAAATTATTAAATAATTATACTCCCCATAATCCATTAATGAAATGATGAAACTATTGTGAAAAGTTAACATTGTGCTTTACTACTTTTAATTACAAAGTGAATAAAATATAGATTATTCCAATGATGTTTCATTTTAGTAGGCTCAATATTGTATTCCTTGAAAAATAATGTAAGTACCACCACATATATATATATATATATATAATCAAGAATTGTAATATAAAAGTTTAATATTAGTATATTCATGGCACAAGTAATTATCATCCACTTGCACAAAAAATTATAATTCTCAACTCATAAATATAAGAGAATATAATAATTAGAAGTTAAGTAATTCCAAAACTGAAAGGAAGTCACGAAATTAGTGCTCGAATGGAAACGTCAATTAAGTAAACGTATAAGTGCACAATTATAAACAAAAATTGTATGTTGATTAATTCTTATAAAATCTTATAATTTTAAAGTAGTTAATTTTTTTAAATTTTATATATTACTCAAACTTATAGTATTATTTAATATAAATGTCAATTATTATTCCATGTATTATTTTAAAACATTTTTGATATTTTTTATGAAAAATATAGAAATGCTTAAACGACACATTCCCGAAGGATCTAGAAGAGATAGTTGGAAGAAGATTCATTGTCCGCTTCCATGTCAGCAAATTCAATTTATCACAAGGGTGGAATGCTTATACAGTTGTGAAGCTGTCATCTGACCCGTCTTTGATAGGAAAAATTGAACATAATGATTTCTCATCCAAGGTATTCATTTGATAACATCGTATCATTAATTAATCTTAACGATTTATAGTTGTATTATTTTTATATAACATTTTACGATAAAGAAAAGATAATAATTTTTTATTTTAATATATATTTGTTTAGTGCTCCATGGGATCTGAAGCCATGAGTGATGCTCACCATGAATGTTCTTATCAAAATAAGGTATATTTTCTTTTGAATAATGAGTCCTAAGTTTATAAAAAAATAAAAAATGAAAAATCTTAATTATTTGTGTTAAATATATGTACACGGACAATTTCATCATCTGTTTGCTATAATCAAGATCCTGATTGTGTTGAAGTAACCCCCGACAAAAAAAGAAAGAATATCGGCAATGAAGTGGTAATATTGGATGAAGATATTGGTATTGAGTTTCGGATGTCAACTACTAAGTGAATGGTGAAGATTAAAACTGAGGGGGAAGAAGCTTGAAGATTTGATTCAGTTGTGTGTTTTTCTGATATAATTTTAATTGTTAAACAATGTCTTATTAATTAATAATTCTTGATTGATGGTTAAAAAAGTGTTTAGGAATTTGTTATTTTTATTAAATTGTAATATTTTTTTTTATTAGATTCAAAATTTGTTAATAAATTTGTCCATTCAAAGTTTTGCGTTTCTTAATAAATTATATTTATCAATTGGATATTTAAATATTATTTAAATTTAAAAAATTATAAATGTTAAAATTTGAAAATTTTGAAAATATAAGTATATACAATTCCCAAAATTTCAAGATTAAATTTAAAATATAAATTAGAAATCATTTAATTAATAATTAATAAAATTTAAATAAAACATTTTTTAAATTTTAATTTAAAAAAATTAATAATAACAAATAATTAAATATATACATAAAGAATCTATTTATTTTCCACGTAATACTCGGATTATGCATTAGTTGAACGTGCATTGGTGGTCGCTGCAAGTCATGCCAGAATAAATTAATCAAGCAAATTTTCAATTAAAACTATAAATTCCTAAATTGCTTTACCTATTAATTCGTCCTAACAAAAATATATATCAGGAAAATTGTTGATATACACCTAAATATATGGAGCAATTTCATTAAATTTTTCTATAGGTATATAATAGACTTTCTTTTTGCGTATACTCAACTTTCTTTTGCATGCAATATCTTTTACCTAGTAGATATGAAGCTCATCATGAAATATGTTTCAGCGGTTGTTCTACTCATGATGCTTCTTCATTCTTCGGGTTATTTCTTTATCGTTTATTTGTTTTTTTATATCTTTTTATTAATATTAGAACATAATTACATCAGTGTTATTTTCAGAACCTTGCTCGTAATTACAAATGCCAAATAAGTTATTTTTTAATTGCTCTGGTTTCGTTAATTATAACGTGTATATTAAAAAATTAAACTATAATATTGTGTCATAATGATTTGGATTTGCAAATTAAAACTGCAGTAACATTTTATCGTTAATTCCTGTAAAAAAAAAAACATTTTATCGTTAATTAGCTATTTACATAAATGGGAATATATATATATATATATATATAATTACTGTTTTGTTCAAATTGTCTATATGAACTAAATGTAATCTTTACACACCGCTAATCCTATTTGGTTTTTTTTCAGGACAAACGACTCGAACTCATGATCTTTCGGACATAGGTAGTGATGCTCTAACCACTTGAGTCATCCTACCTTAATTTTTCAGACCACTAATCCGATTTGCATTTTTTTTTGGCAGGGCAAATGTCTCGAACCCATGATCTTTTGAATATAGGTAGTGACGCTCTAATCACTTGAGTTATTCCACTTTATTTTTTCACACCACTAATCTGATTTGCATTTTTCATTCTTACTTTTTTTTATTAATAGAGCAAATGACTCGAACCCATGACCATTTAAATATAGGTAGTGGTGTTCTAACTACTTAAATTATTCTACTTTGATTTTTCATTCATACTAAACGGTTGCTTAAAAAAAAATAAAAAATCATACTAAACGGTTATTTTTAATTTATGTCACGTGAGACAATCTCAATAAAATAATGTCCCTCCTTCGTGACATGCATGCTAGTAGCCGCTTTTTGGCAAAAACTTGTAGCTCACGTTTGTTTTCGGCTTGAGGTGGATGGGGCAAATTCGGATGAAGAATAAAGTTGAGTGGGACAAATTCTATAAATAATAATCTGTGTTTATTTTGTGTTGAATGTGGTAAAGGTGTATGAAGTTTTATGTCAAATCAATAAATTTTAATTATAAGTATTTTATTATTGTTAGTTAGTATGATAATGATTATATGAAAAGAAAAAAAATATAAAAAAAGTAGGAGAGATAATAAATTATTGTAAGAAAGTATGAGAGAAAATGAGTTGGTGTAAAAAAAGTGGTGATTTGATAGCTTTAGAGTATACGTGTATAATAGGGGTGGATTATGTGTATTTGAATGGAAGATGGGATGTGCAAATCCGAAAAGTGGCCGAAATGGGGGAAACTCATCCCCCATCCGGATTTCCCCTGTGGAAAACAAATATGCCCGTATAGACCTAATTCATGCTATGAACCTTGTTTTTAATTCATGACATTTGACCATACCCAGGGTATAATACGGGTCAAGTTTAGTGATTTAGAAAAATGTGTTGAAAATGAGTGAAATGAGTCAAATAATTCAAGTTCATAGCGTAGACCTGATTCATGGGAGACCAACTTCCGCTTTTTATATTACGAAAATGGACCACTTTTCCCCTTTAAAATATTATATAATTATTCCAGTTAATTAATTAATTTTGATGATGAATTAATGTGCAGAAATATGTCATGTTGGGAAGGTTGAAGTATATTTAAAGGACCAAGTGACGATATGCAAAGAGAAAAGCTCAGGGTTTTGCTTCAGCAGTTCTAGGTGCAAACACCGTTGCAAGAAGAATAATTTTACGACAGGCCGCTGCAAAGGAATTTTCAGGAAATGTTATTGTTACAAACTTTGTGCATGATCTACTCATTTTAATTTGCCCTTTTATCCTCTGAACAAATTTTGTTAAATTAATAAATCTACATTATAATTAATTTTTTCGGTCTATTTCTCTCTTAATTAGTTATATTTTGTTTCAAGGAAATTGGCTTCATATATAACAAAGTGATATGAATATCCTACACTTTCAACTAGAAAAGATAATGTGGCTGCATGTATATAAGTTATAGGTAAACTCCGTCTCATATATAAATTATCTCACACAAAATTTATTTCATCATAATTAAAATTCCAAAAGGAACTCCAAAAAAAGAAATTAGAGAAAAAGGCGTAGAAACTTCGAAAGAAAACCATGGAAGCAAAGTATCTGACTCGCGTTAAGTCGTTAAATGTGATGAATATGGCTCTTAAATCCTAGGAAAATTATAATGGAATGCTAATAGCAGATTGTACTGTTATATTTGTATGAAATGTTTCCCAAAAAAAAAATTATGTGATGAGAGAAAATTTGGTGGAGTTATCCATTTTAATCTTGTAATTTTAATATTTTTTTCGCAAAATGTCATTAAAAGTAATATTTTTTTAAAAATTTAGTCCCATAATTTTTAAATTGGTCTGATTTTGAGTTCAAAGTGGACGGAATTTAAAGTACGATGTGATTTAATTAGGGACACATTTTTAACACGTGAGGAGTAAAATTGATCTAATAATTTTTGCATTTTCCACGAAAGGTTATAAAAAAGGGGCCCAAAACAATATCCTACTTCATTCAGTGTCATTTTTAAGGTTTCTGTGTTATGATGTGTAGCTTCTTGTGTAATTTTTGGGATTTAAGTACCCCTTTTACTCGTATTTCATCTTTACTTTTCAAAAAAAAAAAAACATTGTATAGAAACCATAAAATAACATAATTATTGTGTGAGAGACTGTGTAACATCAAATGCGATGAACGTTTTCAAATCAAATGCAATTTACATGATCTTCTGAGTCCTGATATTCTCGTTCCGGCTAAATTCCCTATGTATTCAGGTTCATCGTGTACTCATAATATATTTTAAAATTATACAATTTATTAAATTGAAATATGTAACTTGTTTACACTGAACTGCTATGCAATTATTAATATGAAAAAATAGTTACACAGTTTAATGTAAACAAATTGCGTCTTTTAGTATAACAAGTTACATAATTCTAAAATGTACTATGACAAGTGCATAAAGACTATCCGAAGTTCTTAGCCTCTCAATGAATTGTGCCAAATAAAATCTACATTATAATTAATCTCATCTATCCACATTTCTCTTGCTTAATTACAGTTTGATTTGAGAAAATAGGCTGCATAACAAAATCAGACAGATTTTATGATCGAATATCCTACACTTTCAACTATAATATTTCCTTTAAAATGTACGTGGGCGTGTGTATACAATTGCGAATTACTATTAAACATTAATCATTGACATTGTATTTAATTACTGAAATCAATATATATTATAATATTATTAAGTTAATTTTTTCTTATCAATTATCATATATACACCGTACATGGACACTTGACTCAAATTTTGAGATCATAAGGTGGCACTTTTTTTTTTTAAATAACAATTTGAGTATACCAATATTCTTCAACTATTTATGCGACGTGTTATATGTGTTGATCGTGCCGTGATGTTATGAATCGTGTTATGTTCACAGTCGTGTATATTATAATATAATTGTAATTATATTTTAATCATTTGGGGAATTGTTATCCTAGAAATAATCATGATGCCACGTTACGGCAACATAATTTCATGTGAGCAAGAGCAAGATATCACGTGTGAAAAAGAAGTTGTACGAATATTTAATCGTAATGTTTTCCTAAGTACTAAAGTACCATTATAAGGACAGTCCTTTTTAAATTAGAAAATGGGTTAGCGTGGGAGACCGACTACAAAAAAAAGAAATGGATACAACATAGTAGGAATGGGAGAAATGTTTACCTTGAAACCAATCACTTTTTATCTATGAGTAACACTTTTTTTTGACGGATCTATGAGTAACACTTTAATTGTGTGCAAATGTTGCACACGGGTGCAACCGATGCAATTGATACATATGGTTAAATTGGAACAAGTAATATTGTCCAACCAAAAATACTAATATTGATCAAATAATATTATCAATAAAAAAAATTTTAATATGCATAATGAAATATAAAGAATATTGTTTGAGAAAAAAAATAATACTACTATTTAAAAAAAAAAAACTAATTGCATTTAGTGCAATTGTGTATACAAAAATTTGAATCTATCAATCCTATAGAAACCGAATAACTCGATAGCATACTCATTACTTCGTTGTTGTTTTTTTTGAGTGGGCTAAGTCACCTGATTTATTATAATCTATTGTTTATTTATAATTACAAATAATGAATTATAATTTGCTTTCCTGAGAAAGCGACGGATTGTGATTTGCTCGGATTATGATTTTCTTTCCAAATAAACGACGGATTTTTTTTTTTTTCTCCGAAAGGATGATTTGTAATAATATTAAAAGGTCTTCTGCGACAAAATTGTAGTTAAGATAGAACCTTTTGCCATTCTACATTTCAGTTAGTCATAAATGAAATAATTGGGTAAAATTGAGAATATCAACAATTCTGAAAAAAAAAAAAAACATTATCCCTACTAAAAATGTATGAGCTCGTTAAGCATATAACTATGGTGGTGGGTTAAGATCTTTTTTTGCAATTATCGCTTACCATATTTATCAATCCAATTTATTTACCCTAAGTTTTCATGTCCATCCGATATACCATGCAATTCGCTATATTAAAAGATGTAATTTATTTATAATAAATAGTACAATAATTATTTTATATTAATAATTGTACAATTTAATATAATAAATTATATTTTTTATTATAAAAATTATATAATTTTAAAATACATTTATATGTGATCTGTGGGTATTTTGATAAACACAAAACTTAACCTAATTACCCACAATATCGCCAATATTAAATTTGTAACATGTGCGTTCAATACGGGTGGCAAACACAACTAATTTATGGAACATATCAAATTAAACATGCTGACACGTAGAATCATATCATTCTAAAATTCAATCCCCAAATCAGCTCCAATCTCCCAATTTTATTCAATCCACCTTAAACCGCCATACCAAAAAATCCTATAAGTTCCAATTTCACAACTTCCACATTTTCATTCCATCACAAAATTCATTCAATTTTTTCCCTTCAAACGAGTTCTTTCCACATCGATTATCGTGTGGAAAGCAACAAAAAAGAGAATCAAAACCATGGGATTCAAATCCTTATTCAAGAGGAAAAAGAAGCAATCTCCCACCGTCGAAACCGAATCGGCGGACACAACAAACTCCCGATCGCCCTCTCCAAACGGACGGACCAGATTCGAGGACGAATTGGAGCAGGTTTTCCAAAAATTCGACGCCAACGGCGACGGCCGGATCTGCGCCGCCGAGCTCGGCTCGATTATGCGCAGCCTCGGCCACGACGCGACGGCGGAGGAGCTGCGGAGAATGATCGCCGAGGTGGATTCCGACGGCGACGGATTCATAGATCTGGAGGAATTCATCGAATTGAACACCAAGGGGATCGACCACGAGGATTTGCTGGAGAATCTGAAGCACGCGTTCGAGGTTTTCGATATCGATAAGAACGGGACGATTTCGGCGGATGAATTGCAGAATGTGCTGAGAAGTTTGGGCGAGGAGTGCACGTTCGACGAGTGCCGGAAAATGATCGGCGGCCTGGATTCCGACGGCAAGGGGAGCATCAATTTCGATGAGTTCAAAGTGATGATGGTTAGGGGATCGCGTTTCGAAATTGAGTGAAGAGAGTGCGGTGAATTCATGAAATTGATTCAACAAATTTTTAATTTTGATGGTTTGGATTTCTGGAAGGCGGTGATTTTTGGGAATCTGATTCCGATTTGTTTATATTTGTTTTGGTTAATTTTTACTTCTCTGAGGTTTTTGGGGGAATTGGATATCAATTAATTGATTTATATTCTCGTTTTTATATAAAACTTTTGCTTCCACGGTTTACAGAGTCTCAGAAATATGTTTTTCCTTGTTTATATATTTCAGTGAGAATCAATTAACCACTCTGTTTTTTTGTTTCGATGTATGGTTCGTGTGGATGTGTTAATTTAATCGTTAGTCTGATTTAGAAGTTATTTTCTTATCTATAAAAAATCGTGTGACACGCTCTAATATAGTTGACAAAAACTCCTAACCTAATATAAACCAATACCCATCCCTCCTTAAATGTTAAAACATCAATACTCTAAATTATGACATAAAACAAATTAATATTCATCCTTTCTAAAGTGTTAAAACGTCAATGTTCTAAAGTGTTCCTCCTCATAATTGTATTTTAGCACAACTTAACATCCATTAGTGTTAGGCTAATCTTGTGTGCTTTAAGTGCATCGTGCACTCCAGTGTTTTGTACATTTCATAGTGTATTTTATATTGAAACATGTAATTTATTTACGTTGAAACATATAATTATTAATATGAGATACAAATTACATGTTTTAGTATAAAATACACTATGCAATGTGTGGTATACTTGATGCATAAGAGATTCATTCTTAATATTAAATATCATGATATTCCCCTCCTAATGTTGATATCCGTAAATATCATGTTATTCTATTCCTAATGTTGAGACCCACTCTTAGTGTTGAAGTGTCATATTCAAATTATGTATCTATAGATGTACTTTTCAGTCTATGTAATTTACATTTGGATTTACATACTAGGATTTGAATCCATACATGTAGTATTATTTTTCAGAATATTGGAATGAGAAATGTCTTGGTTTCTTCCCCATGGATGACATATTTGGCACTGCTGCCTGTTTATTTTCTTAATTTAGTTTTCCCGATTTTCCTGCGGATTACACGATTCAAGACAATTTGACTTTTTCTTTTACGTGTTTATTTTAATTGGTGTCATGGTATGCATTTATATAAAGGAGTTCATTAATTTATGTGCAATATTACACTTGCAATATGTACTGTTTTTTTTAGAATGAATGAAATTTCGTAGGTCATGAATTGGGTATTCGTGTCAAAGGGTTTTCTTGGGCAGCCTAATTTCTCAACTTAAAAAATAATGAGCAGAATCAAAGAGAGCAAAAACCTAAAGTTAGCACAAAAAAGAAATGCGACGAAAGAACTAAAAGGTACGTATGCATACAAACACAATTTCATGTTTTC
The DNA here is from genome assembly GCA_037126765.1 of Stenogyne calaminthoides. Lineage (NCBI taxonomy): Eukaryota > Viridiplantae > Streptophyta > Magnoliopsida > Lamiales > Lamiaceae > Stenogyne > Stenogyne calaminthoides. Next base: position 32,857,831 of record JBBCBC010000018.1, read on the forward strand.
ATAAAAATTACAAAAGAGAGCCAACACCGATTGGACTTGGTGTTAAAATAAAAGATTTTTTTTTGTTCCACATCAGATGAGAATAAAGAAAAGAGATTTTCAAATTCTATATCAAGAGTTTTTGTGTCTTTGTTACAAGTGCACTAATCAATACACTTTAGTCTAATGTTTGATTCTAATTAAATTCATTTCTCATATTTAAATTACAAGTGCACCGATCAACCGCTACTTTTTTGTATATATCCCAAGAACAGCTACTCTAAATAAGTGACAAATTAAAATTGGAAATTGTACTCTTGAAAATGTTCATCTCATCTAAAAATTCAAATTTATAAAGATATATAAAATTAATTCGTTTATTTAATTTTCTTAAAACTTCTATCATAATTATGTTGTAAGCTATATCACTTTTTTAGGGCTAAAATTGTTATTAATGTGTTCAAAATGACAGTGGAGATCTCTTTAACTGAAACTAAAGGACGTATATAAGACGGTCTCAAGGTGAGACGGGATATAATTTGGGCATCGACGTTTTAACACTATAGAAGGAATGAACGTGATTTGTTCTAAGTTGTACCCGATATCATGCATGTCACCGTCTCATATGAGTTTTTCTCATCTAACAAATATATAGCAACTGTTAATCCTACAATAAGAAACAAAGTATTACACTCATCTATATGTGAAAATATCCCAATTAATTAAAAGTCATACTCTCTAGTGGCGCATAGATTTAATCTTCATAAGCATATAACGACACAACTTTGAGACACATTATATAATCAACCACATAATCGGTCCCAAATGCATGATCATCAACCAAATCTCTAAAAACTCAATTACTTAGAGAATTTAAGTTTTTTATCCTATAATTTTCATGTAATTCGTTTTTCGTCTAAAAAAATTAACTATAGTATCTAATTTTGGCCCCATTAAAAAAAAACAACAACAACAATATCATTTTCGGTCTTACGCAAGTCATGTGTCGATTAAAATAGGGAATTTTCGAAATCGTAGCTGACGTGGATACTGACTTGTTAAAAAAATCAATTTTCTACAATTTAGGAGGAATTTTCTTGTTCTTCCTAAATTTTTTAAAATGACTTTTTTTTTGTAGCACAGCGTCCACGTCAACTATGAGTTCGAAATCCCCAATTTTAACTGACATATGACTTCGTGTGATCGAAAACGACGCTTTGTTTCTATTTTTCAGTGAAAATGGAATTAAAATTGGACAATCGAGATAGTTATATGAGACCAAAATTAAATAGTTATATTTTTGGATTAAAAACAGATTATAGAAAGCTACGAGACCAATTTTTTTTTCCATCCAATTACCTATAACAAAGGCATTGTTTCCAAATCAAACCAGTAATTTACAGCATTGAATAAAAAGGAAAAATACGAGAGGATAATGAAGTTTCTTGATCTCCAAAGGCATTGTAATTCCCAATTTCAGTTTGCCACTTATTTAGAGTTGTTGTGGTAGGCTAGCTAGATCTCTCTTGGTAGTTTTTATGTAAACGTGCAATTATGCTTGATCGCACGCTACCTTTTATCTTCTCTAATTTGGAGTTTCTACTGTTGTTAACAATGTTGCTGCTTGTGTCAACATCTGCGGCAATTTAGTCTCAGTTTTGAAAAATCTTTTCTAAAGTAACAAATTACCCCTCCTCTAACTATTTTTTAAAAGCGAAAGTTTATCCAGTTAATCTTAATACTTTCTATTGAATCATGTTCGATCAAATTTGACCATTATTTAAGCGATTGAGTCGATATAACGTCATAATTAAGTAATATATAATTAAATATGTATACATTATAGATTGTTATTATATTTAATAAAATAATTACACTTAAATTTTAGTTTTCAAAATATTTTTTTTAAATTGCAAAATAGCTCCTAAAAGTTGCAAGGTGGAACCTTTAATAAGTATTAAAAATTGTAAATAGCACTAAATTTTATTTTTTTCAAATAATGTCAAAATGGTGAATTTGCCGGTCCAATCGTCAGAGCTTTTTACCGCTTTTCTCGCTTTTTTCAGCATTTTTTAGGTTGTTCAAAAGTCAAGCAGTCAAACTCTTTGAATCGGTTCGTTATGCTTACTGAGTAGCTCGTAGCTCTTAAAACCCCTTGATTACCACCGAGGTTTTGATTTTGAAAGAAAAAGATGAAGGAAATATAGATCTTATTAACTCCAAAATCGTCTCATAAGTTTTTACCTTTTTTTTAAAAGGTTTCACATTTTTTGAATAGAATAAATTGAGGCACAATTGTGTGAGACGGTCTTAAGGTAAGAAGGAACACAATTTGAGCATTGATGCTTTAACATTTTGGGGGGGGGGAGTTAATTTGTGCTAATTTGTGCACCGTCTCGTGAAATCGTCTCATTAGAGTTTTTGTCAAATAAATTAGTCTCACAACAATTTGAATTATCTTATTTCAGTCCTAGCCTCCTAGGTTGCCGGGAAATTGTAAAAAATGACATCTTTTGAAGAAATTAGGGCTTTGTCACAACGATTTTCTTTAGCAATTTGGTTTTTTTTGTTCCCGTGTTCAGTTTTAGGTTTTTTGTTCTTTTAAATCTGCTTCTTCTTTTTTTACTCTTTTTATTATGCATTTTTTAATTCAACATTTTGCATTTTTTATTTTTTTTTAAAGAAATTATGTGCAACTTTTTTAGCACTCTGGATTCAGTTTTTGCCACATAGATAAAAAAAACATACGCTCGATCGGTCAGATAGCCCAAACAATTTGCATCAGGTGATCGACACGAGAAAAAAATGAAGTTGTTATTGAACATTGTCGTCCAGACTAAGTTTTGTATGTTTTCAAGTGCACCGTGCACTTATATTGTATTTTAAAATCATTCAATTTTTATATTAAAAGATGCAACCTATTTATATTGAATCATGCAATTATTAATATGGAAAAATAATAAGACGGTTCAGTGTAAACATGAGATCAACCCTTTCTGCAATTTAGGACTAAAATCGAGCAAAGTTCTAGAAAAAAATTATTCCATTCGAAAATTGTGGGACCTTTTTTTAAAAAAAAAGAAAAAATTTATGGGACAATTTTTATTTTATTCTCGATTTTCTTCTGGTAAGGGAAAAATATTGTTTCTTCCATAAAATGGGAAACCTGAGTTTTCCTTTAGCTAATTTTATTGAAAATAAATATTTGGTCCAAAGATATAGGGCAAAACTGGTTATCTGACCATATTAGAGATTGCTTCTCATATTTTAATTCAGGACAAATTGAAAAACTGGATTTATTTTTGTCACGGACTGAATTTCCGCCTTTTTAGTAATGTTTTTAAAATTGGATCAGACCGGCTGGTTCGATCGGTTTAATCAGGAACCGAACAATGAATCGGTCAAGTTCTTTCTCAATATACAGTGGGTTTAATTTGACCCGTCATGAATCGATCAAAATCCGGGTTAGACCGGAGAACCAATGATAAAAAAACCGATTTTTGCCTATTTTAAAAAATTCAAAAAAACAAAAAACAAAAAAAGAAAAGAAGAAAATCAGACTGCTACAAAAATGATCTGTGTATCGGTTGAAGTGCATATATATGAAAACTTTCATCAATAGAAGCAACCTCTAGTAGCAACAATGCTGAATGCTCAATATTAAAATGGATTGTCTTCCAACTTCCAAATGTTAGATATAGATTGTTCACTTGTTTCTAAACATGATTTGTATATGACCTATTAAATTATAATGGGTTGCATTTATTAAATTATATAACTAATTATTTTAAATTATATATTTATATTTATTATTTATCATTTGTGATGTTTAGTGTATTTAATTAACTATTTTTACAACTTTATTGAAGTTTCATAATATGTATATATAAAACATATATTAATATTTAATATGTGTATGTATAAATAATTATTCGAGTCATTCAATTTTTTTACAATGGTTCAACCGGTCGAATCAGTGACCCAATTTATTAGCCGATTTGATGGACGGTCCGGGTATTAAAAACATTGCTTTTTAGGGCATATATCGAATTTTCAATTTGTTATTAAAGAAAGTTTTCGAGCAAATACGTGGATAAATATTTGATATATGAATTGACAAAAATATCTTTATTTCATCCGCGAATTTTTCCGAAATCAATTTCTATGAAGCATGGTTGTCGTTCTAAGCCGCTGGCCGACCCGATGCAAAAAAATCGTTTATGCTGCTAGGCGCCGCCTATGCGGAATTTTTTTAATTTTGTTTTAAATCAACATTCATTAATTAAAAAAAAATCAAATTTGAAACATTACACAACATAGTCGGGATGAACAGTGTCAGTATTCTAACTTCTGAGTTGAAATAATTGATAAATATATGTAAATTTATTTCCAATTGATTCTTTTGTAGTTTATATTAATTTTTAAATTGTTATGTCCTTTTGTTTTGAATATTGATATTTGATAATTAATTAATTATCTAGTTGAAGTTGGACTATTTGTCTGGATTTATGTTAGTTTAGTTTGTAATTTAAAAAAAAAAATTCGGACCGCCTGGGCGGTCTAGGTGATCAGAATTCGTTCGCGTAGCGATTTCCGACTTGTGCACCATTTCCATGAAGTGAATTGAAAATTCAATACCTCCTAGATAAAAGTAAAAAAATTTGATCCTCAAAGTGCAATTAACAACAAATATTTTTTTGGGTTAGGTCTTGTATGCACCCGGGTGCACCGTACACTCATAGTGCATTTTAGAAGCGTGCAACTTGTTATGTTGAAAAGTGCGATTTATTTACACAGAAAAATATAACTGTTAATATGGAAACATAATTGCATATTTATGTTTAGAATAGCTGCATATTTCTATTTTATATAATTGCACGCTTTTAAAATGCACTATAAGTGTAAGGTCCACTCATTTGTTTTGCAATTTCTTTTAAACCCAACTGTACTATGCTAGTCCACTGCCCAACACAAGGAGCACTGTGAATATCAAAATTGGGGTAAAATGATGGTAATGGCGGCGTCACTGATCCACGCTCGGCCACTAGCGTGCGCCGCCGCGTCGGCCTCCCTCTACCCTGCGCGATTGGTGCCTCAGCCACCGGACCTCGTAAAGTGGGTCCGGAGAGAAGGCGGATTTGTGCACCACTCAATCAAAATAGCAAATTTGGAAGATGAACAGCGCAATGGGGACGGGCTAGGGTTAGGGCTTGTGGCCACTGAGGACATCCCCAAAGGCTCCGATCTAATTGTGCTTCCCCAACACATTCCTCTCAGATTCGAATCGAAAGATGGGGAATCCTCTGCCTTCATTGATTTAGCTCGACAAATTCCCGGTATGTTTTCTACGAATTTTGCTGCTTTTATCTTTTCTAGGGTGATTTTTTTTTTATCGATTTCTTTTTTTCTTTTTGATGTCTGTAGTGAATATGTCGTGGTATGATGAATGGTATCTGGTGCAATTAAGAACAATTTTTTTCAATGTTTTGCTAAATTTGTTTCTTCGTGTATATTGCTTAGTATAACTTCAGGACTTTTGGTTTATCGGGGGCAAAAATTACTGTATCTCTTGAGATTGAATGAGACAATTTCATCTTTCTAGAAGGTGTATTCTTTTTATGGGGCTAATTTTTCACTTTTCCTCTGTTGTATATATATAATGATTAAGGAGTTGCAAGTGGAATGTAGCTGTTTAATGCACCCAAGTGTTGATTTGTGGCAATAAACTATGATCATCCATAAATGTAACTCATGCAAGTTTTTCTATCCATGCTATGTTTAAAAATTTACATGAGTTTGAAGCGCATAATGATGTTCAAGTTTGAAGAATATAGCCTGAATAGAGCACAGAATATTATCAAGAATAAGTCTATAACATATTTTAAGATGGGGTGACTTTCACAAAAATTAATATGAAACTGTACTTAGACTACCATGAATTAGCCATCACTATGAAATTCCAGTGAATGTATGTCTGCCATCCCATAAGAACTGAAATTAGGCAATAGGGTATCAAAAGTTCCAGAATAGCACATTATGAATGTTGGATCTTTGAAAATTTAATTTAGTGTGGTAAAAGATTTCTTACTGTATTGGTTAGAAAGGCTGCTACAGTCTACCACAGTAACAATCACAGACTGAACTTGTAATTTGTTAACCCATAGCTTGGCGTGTCTAAATATGTATATACAGATGTATATATCTTGTGTATAGACATGGATAAGTGTCCAATTTTCTATTTAAAACTTGAACTTCATAAGCAACCATTGATAATCATTTTAAGCTCTTAGTTCAGTATGAAATAAGAAACAATCAGCAATTGAAAGACGTTATTCTTTCTTTTCCTGTTCTTGAATGCAGTTTGAGTGCTATGACATTGGTGAAATTGTCATAACTCGGTTCCTTAAATATTAGGCTATTGAATTTTGTATAAGGAGTAAATTGGAGCATTTGACAGTGGAACTGTGGGCTATGAAATTGGGTTTAAAGCTTCTGCAAGAAAGATCGAAAAGGGGTTCCTTTTGGTGGCCGTACATCAGCAATCTTCCTGAAACTTACAGTGTGCCCATTTTCTTCCCTGGTGAGGATATCAAAAACCTGCAGTATGCCCCTCTACTTCATCAGGTAAACGTGCACTTAGGTGTGACTTTCTGTTGAATAATTACAGCCAAATCTGTCGTATGAACCCAAATGCTATAGGCAAAAACTTCTATGCACCAGTTGCATCGGTGCAATTTTGACCAAAGTTTGACTTATTCATAAAAAAAAAAACTGTAATAAATAATGAGAAGTATTAGGTTCATATGAAGATAAATATTGGTTCATACAAAAGAAAGTACTAGTTTTTAGGCTGAACAGTATCAACACTTTTTCAATATACACTAAAACTTTTCATCATAAGCCCTTGTACTTTTCTTCACATGAGGTAACACTTTTTAACCTTTTTTCTATAATTCGCGATAAGATATCAAGTAAGAGCTTGGTTAAAATTTCAGTCTAAAAATTGCACAGCGTTAAAGTGTTACTCAATGCTATAAGATTCTGAAATCCATAATTACAGGCCTGTTATATTTTCTTTACTCCGTCAACCGAATGATTTTAGGACTGTTTTTCAGCTATGCTTGTGCAGTTTTTGAAGAAAATTGAAAGTGCTTGTGACTGTAAAATGTGTTTTTGGAGTCATGTTAGAACATCCTCATTCATTGTTTCGATTTATTTTTAGGTAAATAAGAGATGCCGGTTTCTTCTCGAATTCGATAAATTCGTGAAAAGTGAACTTGGAAATGTCAAATTGGATAACCACCCTTTTGGAGGCCAGGCTGTGGATGCATCAGCACTTGGATGGGCAATGTCAGCTGTTTCTTCTAGAGCTTTCCGTTTACGTGGTAGTAAGCGCCCAGGTGGGGCCCACATCGATGTTCCCATGATGCTTCCACTAATAGATATGTGCAACCACAGCTTCATGCCAAATGCTGAAATTGTACAAGAAAAAGAAGCAGACAATGATAGCATGCTTGTAAAGGTTTGTTCTGATTTCAATTCTTCGACAGAATTAATGAAAAAGGATATGAATGTCCTGTTAACAGTTTTGGTTTATGTTTGCCAGGTAATTGCTGGAGAGCAGATTAAACAAGATGATCCATTAGAACTTAATTATGGCTGTTTAAATAATGATCTGTTCCTTCTAGATTATGGGTTTGTTGTTCCCTCAAACCCATATGATTGCATTGAACTCAAATACGATCCTGCGCTTCTTGATGCTGCAAGCATGGCTGCTGGGGTTTCATCCCCAAACTTCTCTTCACCATCACCATGGCAACAACAAATTCTATACCGGTTACATCTAGATGGTGAAAATTCCGATCTTAAGGTATGTGATCTTCATATTTAATTTTAGGGGGAAAAAAAATTAGCCCTGTAAGCCCATTTTTTTATTTCAGGACTCTACTTTCTTAGATTGAATTAGTCCTGCTAATTTTCAACGTTTAACTTTTTAGTCTTTTTTAGCCTTTTGACCGGTTACAGTGCATCAATTTTCAACTGATGTTGCTTTTTTTTTTTTTTCCAATTTTTATCTTTTTTTGTTTGAATTTCGTCAAGTTAGCTTTCAAAACCGATTACTAACTTGTTGTAGAGGGTCAAAGGATTAAAAAGCTGGATTTTGAAAGTTAACTGGACAAAATTCAATTCGGAAAAGTGAGTCATGAAACCATGAATATGTGAACTTACTATAATAAAAGAATATCTTTTACCTTAAATTTTTGACATAACTAGAAAAACTACTCTGGAAATTCAACCTAAAATTGGTGGAATTTATAAGAAAAATCTCTAGGAAGTTAATATTAAGGAGTTGATACCACCTCTTTACAAGTTCGAGTTTTTTGTTCAGATGAAATTCTTTTATGTTCGAGCTTTTAGATGAAATGAAATTCTTTTAAGAACAAACTTTCATCGAATTTTTTTCTAAACCGTATAAATTTCCCAACTAATATAATAATTTGTTCATGAAAGGTGAGGATCGGAGGATCAGAGCTGGTTGAAGACCGCCTATTGGCTGCCTTAAGAGTTCTCCTCTTCAATGACAGGGAAGCAGTAGAAAAACAGGATTTAGATACACTAAAATCGATAACAGCAGAGGCTCCTTTAGGAGTAGCTAATGAAGCAGCTGTTCTGCGCACCATTATTGCTCTCTGTTTGATTGCGCTCAGCCACTTTCCCACCAAAATCATGGAAGATGAATCCCTGTTGAAAAAGGAAGTTTCCACATCAACTGTGTTAGCTGTGCGATATAGAATCCAGAAGAAGGCCGTCATCATTGATGCTATGAGGGATCTTACAAGGAGAGTGAATTTGCTTTCAGAAAAACAGTCTGTTCCTGCTCAATAGTCGGCCAAGTTTTCATATTAGAAGAGCCGTTTTGTTGTCGCATTTCATCTTCTTTTTCTGAAGTAATCGGTTTGTCACCCTTTTATTTTAATTCCGTTTAAATCTCTACTTTCAGTTGGCCTTTTTTATAGGTAATTGAAACCAAGCGCATGGTATTTTTGAGAGGAATGACATTGATCACCTATCTAAGCATATGGTATTTTTGGTGCAAGTTTTGGCTCTTAATGTTGTACTTAATTTACCCAATATTCGAGCAGATTTTATTTCCGTGGCTTTGTTGGGAAAGGTTGGGATTTACCCGTTTGAGTATCTTTTGAATCTAATAAGATTGTGTTGCCAAAAATTATGTTTTAGCTGGAAAAAGAAGTTGTGATAATGGTATTTTTTGTACGAATATGATTGAAAGAAATGCATCTTCTTCTGCTTAGTTAGCTGCTCTAGTAAAAATTATTGAAATAATTAGTGGGTGTTTGAAGAGTTTAAGTTAAAGTGGGTATTTCCATTTTAAGGTTGCATAAATTATGGGACAAAAAAAATGAAAAGAGTTATATAAATTATGAAACGGGTGAAGTATTATTTTGTACATCAAAATATATTATCAAATTTACCATGATTTGATTAGTAAATTTCATGAATCAGGTCCGCCGATTTTATCTTCCTTCAATTATAGGTATGTTTTTGTTGTTGATCTGTAAGGTAATAATGGTATTTTATAGTGACACAGAAAACATGTTTAATTTAATAATTCAAAGCACATACATAATAAAACTATATATTTTCATGTCACGATCTGGAACAGGGATGCTCCAACCACATGGCAGAAAATAATGAGTGGTTTGTTATTCCTAATCTTATTAAACACTACTAAAAGAAATATTTTAGTTGAAGCCAAACTATTAATATATGACAAAAATTTGCGTGAGATGAGTCGTGTTTATCACGTACGATCAAATCATGACTTGAAAATATATTATTCTATCCCCGAAAAAATAATACTCATTTCATCCCATTCTTAAGGGAAGTATATTAAAAGTAGAGATAAAAAAAAATGTTGAGATAAAAATTATTTATTGATTTTTTGATAATGTGATAAAGTTGATAAAAGAATTATTTATGTCATTTTATTTTAAGAAAAATTATCAATTTTAATTATTGATTGGTAAAAAAAAAATAGAAAGAGTTCCTTTGAGATTGAGACGGAGGGAGTACGATTAAAATGGAATCATCATAATTTTTTTTTAAGCAAATCATAATATATTATAATTGTGCAAGAAAAGAAATAAAAAACACCTACCTTACATGACATTCATGATATTTGGATCTATCATATGTCAAAACTTTTATTGTTGTCATAATCAAATAAATTCACATTTTCAAAACAACATATGAGAAACAAAAATTAAATAATTAATAACCGAGATCCTCGATGATTTGAAATGAGAATTAGGTGCATGATTCATGATAAAAATAAAGGTTTTGACATATATGACATTTCAAAATATTAAAAAAAAGGCTAGGTTCACCCGGGCGTATCGTGTACTCATAGTGCATTTTAGAAGCGTGCAACTTATTATGCTGAAAAGTGCGATTTACACACAAAAATATAACTGTTAATATGAAAACATAATTGCATGCTTCTGTTTGGAATAATTGCACGTTTCTATTTTGATAGTTGCACGCTTCTAAAATACAGTATGAGTGCATAGTACACCCGAGTACACTTGAGACCCACTCTTAAAAAAATTAATAATCGAGATCCTCCATCCAATTCCAAACACAATTCACACATTGTAAATTAATAAATGTCTAATGTTATTAAGTTACGTTGATGAAATATTTTTAACGTAACTAATACCTAATTATTATTTTTAAATACACATAATTCAAAAAATTAAACACGGAATACCAGCAGTTACTCAATACAACTTAAATACATGAGTTGGTATCCTGTAAAACTTGTTTACCGTGAAATTGATTTTTTTTTTACAGACATACTCTTTGTAATATAAGTCACACCCTTTAGTAATATAAGTCACACCCTTCACTTTTATGAGTAATATTCTTTATAGTAAAAAGTCACACTCTTTACAGTAAAAAATCACACTCTTTAGTAATATAAGTCACACTCTTTAACCAGTTTCACTGTAAAACTTGTTCATACTATACTATGTCCAAATACATATATCTATTTAAAAATTAAAATATTATAATAATTGATTAGTTAGATATATTATAAATTATCATAAAATATACGCGATGCATATCAGGTGTCAAGGCATACAAATTTAAGGGTATACCATGATGTGATATGTAGGCATACAAATTTAAGGTTATACCATTAATATTGTTAATGTAATTTTGATGCATCTTTAATGGGAATGAAAAAAATAATTAATTTTCTTACTTTCATTATCTAATTGCATTTTTACTCCACACTCTTTAAATAATACTAGTTGATTTTGATTTTCTAATCAAATAATAATAATGAAATTAATAACCTGATACTGATTAGTATTATAATTCTCAAATCGTACCAAGCGAGCCCTAAATTCGAATTTCTATAGAAAAATCCCAAATCCTAGAGCTGAACAAAATAAAATTTTAAAAAAAACTCAGAAAAGGTAGGAGAATAAAATTGAAGAAAAGGTTTTTCCTTTAATAGCATATACTCAAAATATGTACAACTACAACAGAAACGAACCCCAACACCAAAACAGGCTCATATATAAAACGTCGGGTTAATTGCAATAGTGGTCCCATGATAATACATCTCATGAAAATGGTCCTTTTTTGGACAAAAATAGTCCCATACGAATTTTTCGTCTAAAACTAACGGTTTAACACGCGTGCACCACACACGCTCGTTAACTCTCCAAAATCTCGAATTTCAAAATCAAAAATCGGTTTGCATTCTCTCTTCACTGTATCAAACCACGAAACCCTTCTCACTCAACATCCTCTTCGATCCACACTCAAATCGACTCTGAAATCATGATGAACCACACAAACCCCACATAACCCATACGATTTTGCCCGCAAAAATCTTATCTAGAAAATTTCAAAAAATCGCAATCGCTCAAGCTCACTGAAAACGGAGAAATCGCCAAGAAAATGTTGCGACAACGGAAAGAAAAAGTTGCGGACCCTCCTCCACATCGTAAGTTTCGATGACTTAGGGTTTTTTCCTCAAATAGTATACATAGAGGTTTTCCAAAATGTTACAATTTTAGGGTTTTATGATTGCAATGTGGTTTCAATAGGCAGTTTGGCGAATATATAGCTAAGGGGAACATTAATAGGGAGTTGGGCGAATAAATAGGAAGATGAGAAAATTTATCTCTTAAGGTTCACATGATTGTACGAAAAGGGATAATACTTTATGGTGTTTTGGATGCTTGTTATATTTTATTTCCTTGTTAGGGTAGTGGGGAACATATGGGTTTACTTTATGGAAAAAATCGAATTTGGTCCACCATTGTTAAATGCTTACTATTGTATTCAATTGATGTGGTCCTTTGTATTTAATTTATCTTTTATAGGTGGAAAGCATATCTTTTACACCTTTCAAATGCATCACGGGGGAACAATATCTGGGGAGGTTGAAAACATTAAATATGAAGGGGGCACAGTAAGCACATTTGACAATGTTAATGTCAAAAAGCTTTCAATTGAACTACTTGATGGGTTAGCTGCACAATTAGAGCTAAGTAGGCCGAAAAAAAAGTATTAAAGGATTAATTCACTTGATCAACTAAGTCCAGTTTATCTAGGATGTGAATTGTATTTAAGTCTTGATACTAAGGCACTTGAGGTTCATATATATGTTGTGACAGAGGATGAGGAGTCTGGGAAAGGGGAGGCTGCTGATGATGTTTGATCTAGGAAAGAGAATCTCATTGATAAGGGGAAGGTTACTGATGATGTTAGGGGAAAAGGGAAACTCACTGATAAGGGAAAAAGAAAGCTTATTGATGAGCCTGATGATGCCATTATTGATGATTTAGGTAATTATGAGTGGGAGGAAACAAAATATGGGGTTAGAAGTGAGGAGGGGCAGAATATGGAGTGGGGGGCATAATATGAGGGGGAGGCAGATTCTGAGGATAGTGAATTTGTGATGGAATCTGATGATGGATTTAGTGACTTGGATGATGCATTATTTGAGAAGAATGTTGATAAGAAGGTTGAGTGGTCTGGTATAAGTAAGAAAGTTGAAAAAAGCGAAGAAGAAACAGAGTCTTCTACTGATGAGCTGGAGGGTAGTGAAGATGAGAATTTTTCAAGTGATTTGGGTTCTAATGATGAAAATTTTGAAAGGGGGTTGAATAATAGGTTTAAAAGCTCTACTGTATTCAACCCTGACTTCTTTATTGGGCAACATTTCAGTGGTAAGAAGTTGTTTAAGGATGCAGTGAGGTCTCATGGTGTTGTTCACAATAGGAATGTCAAAATAACAAAAAATGACACAGGGAGAATTTATGTCAGGTGTTTAGACTGTGATTGGTTTATAAATGCTCGGAAGGTTAAGGATGAAGAGTCTTTCCAGATCAGGAAGTTACAAGATCACACTTGTCCAGTTGCTTTCTATGTGAGAAGTTTGAACTCCACTTGGATGTCAAAGAAATATATTGAAGACTTTAGGTCAGATCCCAAGAAGGATGTAGATGGCTTTAGAAACATTGTTTCAAGAGAAACTCAAGTTCATGTCTCAAGGCACCAAGCATATAGAGCTAAGATTAAGGCTAAGTCACTAATTGAAGGTAGCTTTGAGAAGCAATATGACCTGCTTTGGGATTATGTGAATGCTCTTAAGGCTAGGAATCGAGGTCAACTATTAAAATTTGTGTTGATCAAGGGCCTGATGGCAAAAACAGATTCAATAAGCTATATGTGTGCTTCCAAGCAGTGAAACAGGGGTTTATGTCTGGGTGTAGACCTTTTGTTGGTGTGGATGAGACCTTTCTGAAAGGCTTGTATGGTGGAGTGTTATTAACAGCTGTTGGTGTTGATCTAAATGACCAGATCTTTCCAATTGCCTATGCAATTGTGACTACTGAAACACAGAAAACTGGACATGGTTTTTGGGATTGTTGAAAGAAGATCTTAACATTGGGGAAGAAAACCGTTGGACCTTTGTGTCTGATAGACAAAAAGGTTTGCTAGCTGCATTTGAGACAATGATGCCTAGTTGTGAAAACAGAATTTGTGTGAAGCACATGCATGGAAATATGAAACAAGCTGGTTTCAGGGGCACTGCTTTAAAAAATGCATTGTGGAAATGTGCTAGAGCTACCACAGTACCTCAGTTTGCACAAGGAATGGAGGAAATAGGACAACTTGATCAGAAATATTTAGAGTGGTTACAAAAAATACCTGCAAGAGCTTGGTCTAAGTCACACTTTGAACCATTTCCCAGGTGTGACCTACAACTAAACAACATATGGGCACTACTGGAAGCTAGAAAGAAGCCAATCATCACAATGTTGGAGTGGATAAGACAGAGCTTAATGAAAAGGTTGCAAGAGAACAGAGATAAGTGTGAGAGGACGTGGGATGACTTTCTAATTTGCTCAACCATCAAGAAAAAGTTGACTAGGAGGATGGCAAAAGCTGTTGAGTCTACATCAATCAAGTCAAACTCTGTGTTGTATGAGATTGATTGTTTTGATGGAGGGAAGTTTTTAGTGGATCTAGATGAAAAAAATTACAGTTGTAGAGTGTGGGATCTTACAGGAGTGCCATGTAGGCACGCAATGAAAGCAATTGCTGCTTAGATGTTAAACCCTGAAGAGTTTGTTGCAGAATGCTATACCATTGAGACCTACAACAGAGTGTATATGTTAGCTATGAAACCAATGGTTGGAGTTGACAAGTGGGAGAAGACTGGGTACATACCACCTCTCCCACCACATTTTGGGAAGAGAAAAAAAGGTAGGCCAGCAAGAGCAAGAAGAAGGGGACCAGATGAAGAACCATAATGGAAGAGGAAGAAGGAAGAAAAAAGGAAAAGAGGTGCTGCCTATACAAACATTCAAAGTGAAATGCAGCTTTTGTGGTCAGCAAAGCCATAATGAAAGGACATGTAAATGGAAAAAGTTTGCTGAAGAGTTTCCTCTTGATGTGAGTTTTATTCAAAATTTGTAATTCATTGTTTTTCTGATTATACAGAGTGTTTTAGTTACTAATATTCAATTTATCTGATTTTTAGGATGAAATGTCTTTACAAGCTGATGACATTCCCACTGTCACTCAAGAATCACAACTTGATGTAATGCAAGTGAGTACTCTTTCTTTGTCAATTGAACAATTGAACAAGTTGGTTTATTAACAATTGAACATTATGTTATTTTTCAGGAAAAAATCAACCAATTGAGGAGGATATTGCACAAGCTGGGGAGGAAATGACACAAGCTGATGACATTCCTCCATTCACTCAAGAGTCACAGCTTGTACCTACAATGAGTTTACTTGCACTTTTTATAAGAAGTTCACACACTTCTTCAATCTGTAATTTTTATCTTTCACTTTTCATTAGGAAATTCTACCTAGGACAGAGAACATTGTTGTTCAGGACAATCCCTTACCTAATGTAGTTGAAAATCTGGAGCAAGTAAGTAATTTACATGGGTTTAATTGTTGTTCAATTGTTTTCCTAATGTAATTATTATTTGTAATGACATTTTATTCTTAATTGTAGGAAAATAGAGCAATGAAAAGTTATTTTATAGCAACCAACCCTTTCAAACCACCAAGACCAGTTGGACAAAATTAGAGCTCCAGCTCCAGCTTTTCTTCAAGGTTTGGGCCTAACATCAGAGCATCAGCTCCCATGACTTTCCACCCTAGTGAGAATATGAACCTTAAAGAGATAGTGGGACATCTGCTTCTGTTCCAGTGATAAAGATTGGAGGCAAAAAGTATGTTACCATGGCAAATTTGGAGGCTTCAATGGTGAAGGGTCCAAGAAGAAGAACAAGAAGAAACTGAAAAAAGTAATTATTTGTCTTTGTTTTCATTCAGTACTTTTGGAACTTTGGGAATTCTACTTTTGTTTTGTGTTAGACATAAAACAATGATGCCTCCTTTGTGCCCTTTTTGTGTTGTTTGAGGTTGGTGATTCTGTCTTAGATGAAACAATGCCTTTTGTGCTATTCAAGTTGTTTTTGTGCTATGAAATTGTAATGCCACATTGAATTGATGATGCCATTAATGAATTGAAACTTTATTACTGTCATTGTGAACTGGTTTTTGTGGTATTTGTGATTTGATTTTGTGCTTGGTTAGTTGTAATGTCATTATGAATTGAAACTTTATTAAAACAACCATGATACTATTACAGGTAGCCAAGATAGTATAAGCAAAAACAAATATATATTTTTCCACTTCCCATGTTTTTCATTTTCTTTGTGTTTCTACATCTTGGTTGTCTTCATTTGCAGCTCTTTAATTTCATTTTCCAAATTCATGATGCATACAAGTAGATTGTTGTTCTCTTCCTCTAGCTTCTTCACTTTAATTTCTGCATTCTTTAGTTCATTTTTCTGTGCCTTCATGTTGTGGAGTAAACCTGGGATGATTTTCATGGATCTTTGACACATAGGTTTGTCAATCCACTGAAAAAATTTACAGTCATTATCTATCATTGAGAACTCACAATTGAGAAACCTTCTTCCGGGATTAGCATCTGACCACGAAGTGCGTTGAACAGCCCGTACTCCACACCAGCATCTAACATTGGAACGAATGTTAGATGATGAAGAAGATGAAGACGTTTGAGTGATTTTCTCTTTTTTGTTGCAAAGTTGAAATTTTTTGGAGTGTTATTTATGTTTGAAGTGTTTTTGTGGTTTGGGGGTTGCTAGCAGCAATAGAATCTTATATAGAAAAGTTTTCCTCCAAAAAATTTGACCTAAAATAGGTTTTCCTCCAATAAATCAAATTTTCCATCTTTTTTTTTGCACTTAACTGAATCTGTTAAGTATTTAACGGTTTGAGACTATTTATGCAAAAAAAAAAGGATCAATAAAAAATGTGAGATTAAAAGTATAAACACAAAATTCACATGGGACCACTATTGAAATATTTTTAACGTAATTAATACCTAATTATTATTTTTAAATACACATAATTCAAAAAATTAAACACGGAATACCAGCAATTACTCAATACAACTTAAATACATACATCTATTTAAAAATTAAAATATTATAATAATTGATTAGTTAGATATATTATAAATTATCATAAACTATACGCGATGCATATCAGGTGTCAAGGCATACAAATTTAAGGGTATACCATGATGTGATATGTAGGCATACAAATTTAAGGTTATACCATTAATATTGTTAATGTAATTTTGATGCATCTTTAACGGAAAAAAAAAACTCCACACTCTTAAAATAATATTTATTGATGTTCTAGTCAAGTAATAATAATGAAATCAATAACCTAATATTCAATAGTATTATAATTCTCAAATCGTATCAAGCGAGCCTAAATTCGAATTTCTATAGAAAAATCCCAAATCCTAGAGCTGAACAAAAACAAAAAAAAAAAAAAAAAAGATAGGAGAATAAAATTGAAGAAAAGGTTCGTCCTTTGATAGAATATACTCAAAATATGTACAACTACAACAGAAACGAACCCCAACACCAAAACTGGCTCATATATAATAAAAGGCCAGACTATCTATATATGATACCCACCTCTCTGCATCAAAAGTATAATATCATATATGTCACATATATACATACACAGATAGATACACACTAATCAATTGCCAACGGAAATCGGCCTTTCTGCCAAACCAAGCGGCGATCGGGACCGGTGGTGGTGGCGCGTGACCTCACGCGCCGCCATCTTGGCCTCCGGCTGCTGCATCGCCATGCGGTTTATTTTCTCCATCTCTAGCTTCACTTTTCTAACTTGGCTATGAATTCCAACGCCTTCATACGCCTTGTTATAATCTTGATCATCGTTGTTGAAAATAGATGTTTGCTCCAATTCCATGTTAGGCATATATAGAGATAATCACAACTTATGATATGCCAAATATTAAATTTGTGATTTTAGGAGAATTGGGATGTGACAATATATAGGTGAAATAATAATGGGAAATGATGATGAATATCGGTGAGGTAGCAATACCTACTTGTTATTTATAACCTTTTTCATGAGATATTTGGGTGGATTTTGAGGGGCTGATTTTTTATATCTATCTGTTTGGTTGTAATTTGTCGAAATTGCCCTTTTTTGTGTGTGAATTAGATTTTGCTTGTGTTATTATGTTAATATGCGTTTGACTCTAGATTTTGTGATTTTTGTTTGACCCATGTGTAAACAAAGGAATAATTGGGCGGCCACACGTGGAGCGAGGTGATTGGTTTGGGTTATGATTTTTATATTGAGTTTGGGAAATTAGGGGCAAATGGCGAAAGGTGATTGGGTGTAGGGTTGGTCGAAGCCACCAGGGTTCTAGAGGATTCACTAGTTTGACTGCATCAATGCTGCGTGGTAAACTGGTTGACTGTTACACGCTAAGAAAATGCTTCCCGATTTCCTGTTTTGGTGAAAACAAATTTCCTCAATGTATACGTTATTAAAGCCTTTAATTTAAAGGTACTTACGTACGTACACAATATATATTAAATTTAAGATAAATATTCTATATATTTAATCTTAATTTTACATCTAAATTTAATCTCAATATATCGCACATGTTATGTACACATGAACTCTAATAAAATATGATCATTTTCAATAGCGAATCTAAGATAAAAAATTAGGGCGGGCTAAACCAGAAAAATAAAAGATAATAATATTGATAAAAAAAACATAGGGTTAATATATTTATATTTTACAATTAATTAACAAAAATATTGGTACATTGATGGTGAACTATTTGTTGTCTATGGTGAAGGGTTGTAGGTTCTATTCTTGATTGGTGCACATTAATATATATATTTTTAATGGTAACTTTTTTTCTCTAAAAAATAGGGCGGGCTACTCCCCGGCCCAACCCATGAAGAGATCCACCCTTGCTCATTTTGAGGTTAATATCAACAATCGTTCATAGTACTTGTTGTGAAGTATTACCCTTCACAATCGTTCCTATATTTTCCCCTTTATCTTCATTGCGTGATGTGAAGGCGTGGAAGAGCGACAAGATCGTTGAGGAAGATTGATGGCGCGGCCGCGCGAGGGTGAGAGTGAATGAATGAGAGCGTGAAAAAAACTATTGTTGAGCAAAATTAGTAGTATGGTGGTGCGAGAGTGAGATGAAATGAACTGAGGGAGCGAAAGTTGACGTGATCTTGTCACCGCTGGGTGAAAATGAGAATGGGATTGAGGGCGAAAATTCATTTTCGGGTCAACTATCCTTCAAAACGAGTTATATTGAATTAAGGCTCATAATGTGAGCCTGATTCACATAAATAGTGCTCACTTTAAAAATGACGAGTGTTGATGTATGTTATTGTAGTTAATACCATAAGTATAGAATTGTGACATATGATTTTTTTATCAATTTACAATAATTCATTCAATTCAATTTTTAGAACCAACAATCTTTAGTAAATAGTAAAATTGTTAATACTTATCTTTAGTAGAATTATAATATCTAATAAATCTTAAAATTGTTAATACTTATCTTTAGTAGAATTATAATATCTAATAAATCTTAATAAAATCACTCATAGTTTTGTTAAATAATATAATTAAATAGATAAATAGTACTACCTCCGTTTCGGAAGACTTTGCACAGTTACTGTTCCGCTCGTGTTTTAGCGAGCGAGTTTTTTGTTGCTATTTGAAATGATAAAGTAATTTTAAGAAATGTGTATGACAGATGAGGGGTAAGACTATCATACCCCACCTTAAAAGTCACTTTATTATTTTAAATACTAATAAACAATTTGCACGCAAAAACACGAGCAAAAAATAAGTGTGCTAAGTCTTTTTGGGACGGAGGGAGTACAAACTTAAAAAGTAAAAATAATTAACTTACACATTCTAATTTTATATTTTATGACTCTTCCCACATTTCCCATACCTAACACTTATTTTGAAATGGAAGTAATAATTACTTTATTTTTTGGAGAAAAGGAATGGTTTTTATAAAAAGATAATTTCGAGTGTGCATTTTTTATGGCTTTGAGAGTGGAGAAGGCGAAAGTGAGTCAAATTAAAACAATGTTTGATGTTTGATTTCAAGAAAAGCCAAGAGAATGAAATAGCGTTTTAATATAATTTTAAGATAAAAGTCTCATTTGCAATGGGTACATGGATCACGCCCCAACTCTACCCATGTATCCATAGAACATGTCTAATATATTTAATGGATTAAATATTTTTTTAAATGAATCATTCAGTTGCATAAATGCACAATGCGCTTGACTTGGATGCACAAGAGACTCACTCGTAATTTAATGTTTCAACAAAGGGAAGTGACCAAATCTCTCCTTATATATTGATTAGAGAATGTAAGTGGTCTCGCTTGTATAAGAGGAGATATAATTAAGATGGATATCTACATTTTTATATTTGAGTCATAGTTTACTTTAAACTCCACTCTTATATTTGAAGAATAATTTACTTTTAAAATATGGTTGAATTAAAGCCTTGTAAACTTAAGATAATTTTTATATGTTTTCAAGACACAATTTATGTGTTTGGAATCTTTGGTATCATCAAAATGGTTAATAAATTAAGTTGCATGTCAATATACGGTGTATCTTTTTTACAATGGATTTATGTTTATTGTGTCGGATTATAATAGTAAAATGTATCATTGCATGTATGATGTATCATAATTTATTAAATTGTTTGAAGGGGTATGTATCATGAAATGATGAGATAAAGTCAAATATATCGACAAAACAAGTTTGAATTATTATAATATTCAAGTTTGTTATATCAGTTAATGGTCGACATGACATGAAACACGGTATCAAAGTTATATGGCCATGTGAGTGCTACGTACACCATGGCATGGTTTTTCAGTTAGTTTAGTCAATATGGATATACTTGCCAAAATAGTTAGCATCCTATAATCCTATTTCGTTTCTGGCCCGCTAACTAATAGGGAGTATATTAAAATGAGTGGGTCTATGTGCAACCCATCGTGCACTTATAGTGTATTTTAAAAGCGTGCAATTATATAAAATAGAAATGTGCAACTATTTCAAACAGAAGCATGCAACTATGTTTTCATATTAACAGTTACACTTTTTTATGTAAATAACTCGCACTTTTCAGCATAATAAATTGTACGCTTCTAAAATGCGCTATGAATGTACGGTGCATCCGGGTGTATACAAGACCTAGCCCTTTAAAATTGCGGATTAATATTATTGCATAAAAGACCTACTTCAAAATTATTTAATCAGAAAGTAATTTTGAATAAAGATAAATAAAAAGATTATACAATTAAAATGACTCATAAAATACAAAAGAAAACATTAGGGAAACTTTGTCCTTCAACAAAGGAGATTTTGTGCATAGAAAATATAGAGGGGTTTGATGGCATTTCTAAAGCGTAAGTAGATTTTTTGTACAAGGTTTTTCAAAAAATAAGAGAATTTGATATATATTTCTCAAATAATTCTATATTCACAAAAATGCTCTTATGAATTTAAAGGATTACTTATAAAAAAATAGTGTGTTACCTGTGGAATTTTTTGACATATCTATAAAATTTTCAACAAAAAGAATTTAATCCTTAAATAGTAAAAATTGTCAACAACGTGTCTACAATTTTTTTTAATCCTATAGGTCATTGCTAAATTACAAAATATAATTTTCTACGAAAATATAAATTGCCTAGAAAATTATTTTTGTAGATAAATTTGCGTGCGAAAATTAAAAATGTATAGACACTTTGTTCATATGTAATTTATTTGTCTACTAAAATTCTAAAATTTTATAGTCAAGTCGTAGACAATCCTCACTAATTAAGGACTGAATATTATTTTTGTTGAAAATATTGTAGCCATCTAAAAAAATTTATAGGCAATTTTTTATTTTTTTTGTAGGGTTAGGCAAAATAATTTGTGAACCCGAGTTCACGTGAATTTTTCTCTTCACGTATCACTGTTATATATATATGCATTATCATTATTATGTGTGCATAAGCATTATCACTGTTCCAAAAATTCAATCATTTTTTTAGTACAAATACATAACAATAACATTAAAAAAAGAAAGTTCATGTCAACTTGGGCACATGAAACCTACTCAAAGGATTATATCTTTTATTTTAAGTTTGTTTCTCTTATGGGCTTATTATTTCATTTTATAAGATTGAATATTAAAAGAAAATTTAACTTAAAGTAAAGAATATAATATTCACAAAGTGATTGAGTATATTTTAAAACATAGTCATTTGAAGCGTAAACTGGATATACACGTGGCACTACAATTTTGTACAAATAAATGGAGTAATAATTCATAAATTAGGAAGGGCGTTGTAGAGATTTGGGGTTATATGGTGGGGGCGAAAAGAGGGACGTCAAATGACGTCAGAATGTTGAATTGGGGGTAGGACACACGTGAAGCATCCGTCAACTCACCACGTCCCCAAAATCCAAACTGCTTCTTTCTTAATGTCTGTTTGGTGTCCGAACTTAAGCACAATATCCGCTTGTTGGGGATTTTTTCAATTTTTGCCACTCTTTATCTTTTTTATAAGTAAAAAATAAAAGAAGCAGTTGTCTGAGCCGGTTCGAACCAGGGACCTCTAGTGTGTGAGACTACATCACCCAGACATTAATCACACACATTGTTGACGTATTAATTAATGCTTTGTTTGTGAATATGATCGAATTTAACTTTGATAAAAATCCATATGATCTGATCTCGTCATTAGACGAGATACAACTTAGCACAAATCACACTCAACCTTCCAAAGTGTTAAAATGTCAATGTCCAATTTATATTTCATCTCACCATGAGACTATATCATGCAAGTGTCCTCTTTAACTTTATTATCTTTTGCCTACACTATAAAAGTTGACTTGAATTGGAGATATTATTTAAGTTAAGATATAATCCATCTCCTTTAGCAATTTGCACTCTGAAATTGACACACATATTAAGAAAAAGTAAATTTTTATGTTTTATTAATTTTTCAAAGAGAATTGAGGGTGAAGATTGTGAGGGTGGGGATATTGAGGATGAAGATTGTGAGATTTTTTGTCATTTTAAAGGGTACAAATTAGTAAGGGACGGTGGGAGTACTAGCATTAGCAAAATTACTTGATGTTTTAGACTTTTCTTTTAATTCCACCCTTTCTTCCTATATTACTCTTCCTTCAACTTTATAAATCAAAGATAAGGAGAAATTATTATTTAACTTTTTCCTAAGATTTTATGGAAAGTTAAAAATTTTAAAAATATAATGACAAAAATTATTCATTAATTAAGTGCAAGCTTTTCATTGCATATCATTTCTTAATTTCAACAAATAACTAAGGATCCACTTAGTATGACTAAAGAATGGTAATCAGTATGATTGAAAAATCAATCATTAAGAGTTATTGATTGCATTATTATTGCGTGGTTAGAATATGAACAATAGATATCATGTAGGGTGAGTTGAGTAGGTAGGGGCAATCAATTGCTTACTTCTATTCTCATTACTTGTGTATCAAAATTACCAAGCAATATTAATAGAAGTTATTCCTATTGCCCACTTCCATTACCCCCAACCAAGCAGACCCTAAAACTTTACTTATTTATAAACAGCAAACCATAGGGAGTACTATTAGATTGGATAGATTTTAGTTTTAGAAATTGAATGTTAAGATTTAAAATCATGTGTGAACTCAAGTTCACAATGAACTCGATTTATTCAAATATCATTGTTATGTGTAATTAAACACTATCACTCTTAACAGTGACAGTGCATAAATACAACATTGATAGTATTTATACATTATATATAATGGTAGAGTTCACCATGAACTCGATTGAGATTTACTTTAGAAAAAATCTGCGTTTCGACAAGGGCTTCAAATGAGGGCACGTAAACACGTAATACATGCGCAACGGAAATAAATAGTTCACCAACAACGAACATACAATTGCATAATTGAGTACAAATAAACATAAAGAGAAACCTTACATCAGATCAAAGGCAGATTTCTCAACTATGATATCCACGTAATCCCCGTAGATAGAATTGCACAGATCTGCCAGTGTTGAATTTGAAACGGAATTTGCTAGGAAAACTCCTATCCTAGATTTTATGGAGAAACTAGGTTTTCTTGTTGTAGTAAATAATGAATCCCAGGACCTCATATATATAGGGAAAGATTAGCTTATATCTTAAGCAAATCTTTATTAGGAAGATAATTCCTAATCTTGAAAACCATATCTCAAAGATATATTTTTCCCTACAGATATTTTTCTACAATAATATTCCATAATATTATTTTGGGATTCTTATTTAATTAAATCTAATTTAATTAAATAATAATAATTAATTTCAAATTAATATATTATTAATTCTCCATAAATTAAATATTAAAATCCAATTTAATACTTAATCAACCAACTCTAATTCGTATACGGGAGTTACTTGTTGTGTGACCCATAGGCCCTCATATATCGAGCGATTAGTCAAACTAATGGTCTTAATTGAACCGTAGACAATAAATTAAACATTCTCAATATATGAGGTACGTTGCGAGAAACGTGCAACTACCTGTAACTGTAACATGGGCTATTGCGATTTCCTCATTTCATTCACGAATACTCGATTAACCTTGAACATGATGAAGTGTCTATTCAAATAGCTTAATCGATTGATCTCAAATCACTAATTGATCATTCGTGTCACCCTTGGTCACAAAGTCCAAGGAGACGTGAATTGGCCAATGACTTTGATCCAATTATGACGAGAAGATGAGTATTATCTCTAAATCCACTTTGAGGAATTAATCCTTTTCTTGGCTCAACTACCACGCACATGCATTTCGTGATGAACCCAATTCAAGCCATATCTACCCATGGAAGGGTGTAAGCGTCGGTCATGGTCAAAGTTCATCACTCCACACATGTCGTGCGTATTGACCTCAAGTCAAAGGAGTATCGCATCGCTCCCACTAACCGAGACACACATAGACACATATAGTGGAACTACATCAAACGGTTGCTCGGATGGGTATACCTTTGTGCATCCATCATGAGATACATAGTATCTCGTAGTAAGTGAGATCTTACTATACTCTCTAAGAGTATGATGCAGATCGCACACCGTTCTCCATTGCATCATCGATATCCCATTCTCGATGATCCTTGATCGGGGCTGTTTGAGAATCATGCTTAAGTCATCTGAGTTCTCACGTACTCAATGACAACAGTGATTCAAGGGAACACAGATAAGAACAAATTCAAACAATCAAACATAATATTCTAATAAGTGTAATGCCATACATTTAATATTAAATAAATAATAATATTAAACCAACACTGAATATTATCTTAGTATTATGTCCATACAAAGGATTGTCTCTAGGACACTAACACTAACAATCTCCCACTTGAACTAGAGCCAATCACCTACATGCCTAACCCTTAGACCATTAAAATGTCTAGTGTGTACATGAACACTCAAAGCCTTGGTGAAAGGATCGGCCAAATTATCTTTACGTGGGAACACGTTCTAACTCTATCTCTCCTCTAGCGATTATCTCTCTAATCAAGTGATAACGCCTCGCACATCTTGTTTACATTATTGGATCTCGGTTCCTTAGCTTGCGAACCGCACAGATGTTGTCACAATATAACTTTATTGATCTTTGGCACTCTAACTACCCCTAGTTCATTTAAGAACTGTTTTATCCAGATGCTTTCTTTGGCGACTTCCTTCAAGCAAAGAATGTACTTTCGGCCGGTTGTTGAGTCCATGTAGTCTTGTGCTTGGAACTATTCCAACTAACCGCCCCACCATTGAGAGTAAACACATACCGACCGAGATTTGTAATCATCATAAATGATTGAAACTTGGGCGTCCAAGATAGCCCAAGAGCCACTAGCTCGACTATAAAAGTAGACTAAGAAGTATTCTTTAGTATGTTTGAGGTACTTAAGAATATTCTTGACAGCAATCCAATGAGGTTCACCCGGATTCATTGGTATCTACGGTGATCTTCGACAAATGAAGGCCACATCCGGGCGTAGTGCAAGTCATGGCGTACATGATGGACCCAATTGCTGATGCATATGGTATGTCCTTCATGTGCTTGATATCATCGTCCGTGGAAGGACAATCCTTCTTAGAGTTCTCCATCGCAAATCGCTTCAACACCTTATCTACGTAGGTGGACTGTGATAGCCCCAACATCCTCTTGGATCTATCCCTATGGATCTTAATCCCTAAGATGTAGCAGGCCTCACCAAGATCCTTCATCATGAAGGTCTTTGACAACCATTCTTTCACGGACTGCATGAGAGGGATAATGTTCCCCATAATCAGTATGTCATCAACATACACAACTATGAAGACAATATTCTTCCCATGGCACTTCCGATAGACGCACGGATCTTCCAAGTTTCTAATGAAGTCAAATGATTTGACAGCCTCGTCAAATTGGATATTCCAACTCCTAGAAGCTTGCTTCAACCCATAGATGGATCGTCTGAGCTTGCACACAAGATTAGATTTTGGCTTTGAGATAAAACCTTCCGGTTGAGTCATGAACACTTCCTTATCAATGTTTCCATTGAGGAAAGTTGTTTTGACATCCATCTGTCAAATCTCATAATCGCGGTGTGCTGCTACCGCAAGTAAAATTCGAATGGACTTGATCTTAGCAACTGGTGAGAAAGTCTCGTCATAGTCAATGCCTTTACATTGACTGTAACCTTTCGCCACCAATCTAGCCTTGTAGGTTTGTACCTTGCCATTTGCATCGGTCTTACGCTTGTAGACCCAATTGCAACCTATGGGTTTGACCCCTTTTGGTAATTCAACCAAGTCCCAAACTTGATTGATGTACATTGAGTCCATCTCGGATTTCATGGCTTCATGCCACTTATTTGAGTCAACATCTAATGTTTCCTCAGTGTAAGTTTTAGGTTCGTCCTTATCCGGGATCTCCACGTCATCTTGTTCTTCCACGAGGAAACCATAATATCTGGTGATCGGATTACGAACTCTAGTAGACTTACGGAGTTGTGGTTGTTCAAGCTAAATATTTTGATCGTGAAAATTTTGTGGTACAGCGACTTCATCGTTGACCGGGGAGGCCTCAAGATTGATGCTTCTGGAAGCTCCTTGAGCATTTCCAGATGCCTCTTGAGCGGGAGTTTGAATAATGCTATTCTCATTCAGCCTACTTGGAGTTCGTTGCTCAAGCATTGCAACTCCAATTACGCTCCCACTGGCTGAAAAATGATCACTATGTGATAAACTTCCAACATGCGAGCTACTTAATGCTCCCACTGATTCTTGATCATGTTGCTTTGACAAGATATCAGTCTCTTTGTTAATTTGTGGTTCTTGAATTTTTTCAAATTCTATCATCTTACGGTCTTGTTCCTTGAAGACGTAGTCTTCTTCGAGGAACCTGGCCTGCCTAGAAATAATCACTGACTATTTCTCCGGTAGATAGATATAATATCCTTTAGTTTCCTTAGAATATCCCACAAAATAACCCTTTTCACCTTTGGATTCCAACTTATCGGTGAGCATCTTTTTCACAATCACGGGGCAACCCCATGTTTTGATATGCAAAAAAATTGGCTTCTTGCCACACCATAATTCATATGGTGTATGCTCAACTGATTTGTATGGAATCCTATTCAGAATGTAGATTGAGGTTTGTAACGCGTATCCCCATAAGAATGTCGGAAGAGAGGAAAAACTCATCATGGACCTCACCATGTCTAACAGGGTTCGGTTTCTCCTTTCGGACACATCGTTCATTTGAGGTGTTCCGGGAGGAGTCCATTGTGACTGGATTCCATGTAACTTCAAGTAATCAGTGAATTCATGGCTAAGGTATTCACCTCCTCGATCTGATCGAAGAGTCTTGATACTCTTACCAAGTTGCTTCTCTACTTCAGCCTTAAACTCTTTGAATTTCTCAAAAGATTCAAATTTGTGTCTCATAAGATACACATACCCGTATCTTGAAAAATCATCAATAAAAGTGATGAAGTATCCACAGAGTGAGCAATGGTCCACAAATATCGAGTTTTACTCAATTGGGTCAGTAAGAGTGGGCAATGGTCCACAGATATCACTGTGGATCAACTCTAGAACTTCTTTGGCACGAACTCCTTTCCCAGAAAAGGGTTTGTTGGTCATCTTGCCCTTGAGACAGGATTCACAATTACCATAAGACTCAAAGTCGAATGGGGTTAAGTAGTCTAACTTTCTTAACCTTGTTATCCTATTCTCATTTGCATGACCAAGTCTGCAATGCCACAAGTAAGTTGGGTTTTCATGATTACTAAGTTTGAGTCGTTTGTTTTGTATATTAAGAATATTATGTCCACAATGCAACAAATAATTGTCATACGTGAAAATAATGGTGATTAGTAAAATGCCCTGCGATTATATCCTTGAATTTCGCTAAAACATGATACGACCTCTGAATGCTTGACATGTTTAATTTATTAAATATCCAAATTTAATAAAGGTAACGAGATATTAATCGATTTGCTTATTTTTTGCGAGGAAATTTCTCATAACTCCCCGCATTGAAAAACCTCCAAGATCGAGGGATATGCGAATGGGGGTGCCCACAAATCAGAATCACCTTACATGATTGACGTCATGCAACGATGCACATTGACCCATTCATGTCAACATATTCCCGAGCTCTCTCCCGTGAGCTCCCTTTAAAGATATGCTCATCCCGAGCAGGATCCCATCAAACTCTCTCCAACGAGCTCTACTCAACGATCATCAAGCTCTCTTGACGAGCCTTCCTCGACGATCTACTCATTCCAAGCATGTTCCCATCAGGCTCTCTCCAACGAGCTATCTTTGACGATACGCTTTCATCCAAAGCACGCCCCCGCCGGGGCTCTCCCGATGACCCCTCTTTCAGCGGTCATCAGGCTCTCTCCAACGAGCCCTTCTCGATGATCATTAGGCTCTTCCCGACGAGCCCTACTCAACGATCATCAGGCTCTCTCCAACGAACCCTTCTTGATGATCTTCAGGCTCTCTCCAATGAGCCCTTCTCTACGATCATCAGGCTCTCTCCGACGAGCCCTCTTCGACGATCTGCTCATTCCAAGCACATCCCCATCAGGCTCTCTCCAACAAGCCCTTCTCGATGATCATCAGGCTCTCTCCGACGAGCCCTCTTTGACGACCAGCTCATCCCGAGCACATCCCCATCAGGCTCTCTCCAATGAGCCCTTCTCGATGATCATTAGGCTCTCTCCGACGAGCCCTATTCGACAATCTACTCGTCCCAAGCACGTCCCAACCAGACTCTCTCCAATGAGCCCTTCTTGACGATCTTCAGGCTCTCTCCAAAGAACCCTTCTCGACAATCATCAGGCTCTCTCCGACGAGCCCTTTTCGATGATCTGCTCATCCCGAGCACGTCCCCATCAGGCTCTCTCCAACGAGCCCTTCTCAATGATCATCATGCTCTCTTCAACGAGCCCTCTTCGACGATCGACTCATCCCGAGCACGTCCCCATTAGGCTCTCTCCAACGAGCCCTTCTCGACGATCATCAGGCTCTCTCCAACGAGCCCTCTTCAATGATCCGCTTCATCCCGAAAGCACGCCCCCATGAGCTCTCTCCAACGAGCCCTTCTCAACGATCATCAGGCTCTCTTCAACGAGCCCTCTTCGACGATCTGCTCATCCTGAGCACATCCCCATCAGGCTCTATCCAATGAGCCCTTCTCAACGATCATCAGGCTCTCTTCAACTAGCCCTCTTCGACGATCTGCTCATCCCGAGCACATCCCCATCAGGCTCTCTCCAACGAGCCCTTCTCAATGATCATCACGCTCTCTTTAACGAGTCCACTTCGATGATCTGCTCATCCCGAGCATGTCCCCATCAGGCTCTCTCCAATGAGCCCTTCTTGACGATCATCATGCTCTCTCCGACAAGCCCTCTTTGACGATCTGCTCATCCCGAGCACGTCCCCATCAGGCTCTCCTAACTTGCCCTTCTCGATGATCATTAGGCTCTCTCCAACGAGCCCTCTTCGACAATCTACTCGTCCCGAGCACGTCCCAACTAGACTCTCTCCAACGAGCCCTTCTCGACGATCTTCAGGCTCTCTCCAAAGAGCCCTTCTCGACGATCATCAGGCTCTCTCTGACTAGCCCTCTTCGATGATCTGCTCATCCCGAGCACGTCCCCATCAGGCTCTCTCCAACGAGCCCTTCTCGACGATCATCAGGCTCTCTCCAACGAGCCCTCTTCGACGATCTGCTCATCCCGAGCACATCCCCATCAGGCTCTCTCCAACGAGCCCTTCTCAACGATCATCAGGCTCTCTTCAACTAGCGCTCTTCGACGATCTGCTCATCCCGAGCACGTCCCCATCAGGCTCTCTCCAACGAGCCCTTCTCAATGATCATCAGGCTCTCTTTCACGAGCCCTCTTCGACGATCTGCTCATCCCTAGCATGTCCCTATCAGGCTCTCTCCAACGAACCCTTCTCGACGATCATCAGGCTCTCTCCAACTAGCCCTCTTTGATGATCTACTCATCCCGAGCACGTCCCCATCAGGCTCTCTCCAATGAGCCCTTCTCAATGATCATTAGGCTCTCTCCAACGAGCCCTCTTTGACAATCTGCTCGTCCCGAGCACATCCCCATCAGACTCTCTCCAATGAGCCCTTCTCGATGATCTTCAGGCTCTCTCCAAAGAGCCCTTCTCGATGATCATCAGGCTCTCTCCGACGAGCCCTCTTCGATGATCTGCTCATCCCGAGCACGTCCCCATCAGGCTCTCTCCAATGAGCCCTTCTCAATGATCATCAGGCTCTCTTCAACGAGCCCTCTTCGATGATCTGCTCATCCCGAGCACGTCCTCATCAGGCTCTCTCCAACGAGCCCTTCTCGACGATCCTCAGGCTCTCTCCAACGAGCCCTCTTCGACGATCTGCTCATCCCGAGCACGTCCCCATCAGGCTCTCTCCAACGAGCCCTTCTCAATAATCATCAGGCTCTCTTCAACGAGCCCTCTTCGACGATCTGCTCATCCCGAGCACATCCCCATCAGGCTCTCTCCAACGAAGCCCTTCAACGATCAAAGTTCTCTTCAACTAGCCCTCTTCGATGATCTGCTCATCCCAAGCATGTCCCCATCAGTCTCTCTCCAACGAGCCCTTCTCAATAATCATCAGGCTCTCTTCAACGAGCCCTCTTCGACGATCTGCTCATCCCGGGCACGTCCCCATCAAGCTCTTTCCAACGAGCCATTCTCGATGATCATCAGGCTTTCTTCAACGAGCCCTCTTCGATGATTTGCTCATCCCGAGCACGTCCCAATCAGACTCTCTCCAACGAGCCATTTTCAACGATCATCAGGCTCTCTTCAATGAGCCTTCTTTGATGATCTGCTCATCCCGAGCACGTCCCCATCAGGCTCTCTCCAATGAGCCCTTCTCGACGATCATCAGACTCACTCCAACTAGCCCTTCTCAACGATCATCAGACTCTCTTCAACGAGCCCTCTTCGACAATCTACTCATCCCGAGCACGTCCCCATCAGGCTCTCTCCAACGAGCCCTTCTCGACGACCATCAGGCTCTCTCCAATGAGCCCTTCTCAATAATCATCAGGCTCTCTTCAACGAGCCCTCTTCGAAGATCTGCTCATCCCGAGCACTTCCCCAATTAAGCGCTCTCTCCAACGAGTCCTTCTCGACAATCATCAGGCTCTCTTCAACGAGCCCTCTTCGACGATATGCTCATCTCGAGCACATCCCCATCAAGCTCTCTCCAACGAGCCCTTCTCGACGATCATAAGGCTCTCTCCGATGTGCCCTCTTCGATGATCTACTCATCCCAAACACGTCCCCATCAGGCTCTCTTCAACGAGCCCTCTTCGACAATCTGCTTATCTTGAGAACATCCCCATCAGGCTCTCTTCAACGAGCCCTCTTCGACGATCTGCTTATCTTGAGCACGTTCCCATCTAGCTCTCTCCAACGTGCCCTCTTCGACAATCTGCTCATCCCGAGCACGTCCCCATCAGGCTCTCTTCAACGAGCCCTCTTCGACGATCTGCTTATCTTGAGCACGTTCCCATAAGGCTCTCTCCGACGAGCCCTCTTCGACGATCTGCTCATCCCGAGCACGTCCCCATTAGGCTCTCTCCGATGAGCCCTCCTTGACGATCTGCTTATCCCGAGTAGGATCCCGATAAAATGCTCATCCCCACGAGTAGGCCCAAAAGAGCTCTCCTCACGAGCTCACCACTTGCATCAAAGATTTTACGAGCAATCCTTTACCCACTCGTATCAGGTATATTCGGTAATTTTCTGGAAATATATCAAAGTCAAAACACAAAACGAGATATCTAAATCGAAATACAAAACAAGATGTCATGCATCAAAATTCAAAATTGTTTCTAACACCCCGAAAATCTCAAGCAAATTATAATCTTGTTAAAACATCCATAAGAGATCTTTCTTCAATAGACTTGAAATTCAAATTTACCTTCATTTACAAAAGATATCTTTATCAAAATACTAAATTAACTTCCAAACTTTCTAAATCATATCTTTATAGAATTTACCAGAGTTTTGAATCTTAATCTTTCTCTCAAAGAAACCTCGTCACGAACATGTGATCGACTTCGTAACACCAAATTTCTAAGTATCCTGAACATCGGTCTCAAAATAAAGTAACCAACTATTACGTTAGCCTTCCGTTTCGACGAGATTTTTTGTCTCATAATCATTTCGTTCAAACTAAATTTCATACACTTCGATTTTCATATTGAAGGACTTAGGGGACCGGTCTATGACCTCCAAAGAGATAATCTTTTCTAAAAAATAAATCCTCCAATACAAAAATGCTCATATCTTGATATACTCTGAAACATAATAAAAATCTCTAATAACCTCATTTTAATATATGTTGCAACTCGTAGTTTGGCATATACGTAAAAAAAAATCAAAGACAACTAAGTCGCAAAGTCAATAAGACGACAAGCAAAGAAAAATCACGTATACCTAAGCCAAATACCCCAAAGGCAAGGCAAAGTCGCAAAGTCAATAAGACGACAAGCCAAGGGAAAACACGCACTACCATCCATAAGACGACCTCGGTTGCACACCATATCTAAAGTCGACAAAGCCAAGAACATCTAAGGCAATCATGTCGCATACCCAGTCTAAGTCGACAAAGCCAAGAACATCTAAGGCAATCATGTCACATACCCAGTCTAAGTCGACAAAGCCAAGAATATCTAAGGCAATCATGTCGCATACCCAGTCTAAGACGACAAAGCCAAGAACACTATAAGGCAAACATGTAGCATACCATCTATAAGACGACCTCGGTCGCATGCCTTATCTAAGTCGACAATCAGGTCTCATACCATCTATAAGATGACCTCGATCGCACGCCTTATCTAAGTCTACAATCAGGTCGCATACCATCTATAAGACGACCTCGGTCGCATGTCTT
Source organism: Stenogyne calaminthoides (assembly GCA_037126765.1). Taxonomy (NCBI): domain Eukaryota; kingdom Viridiplantae; phylum Streptophyta; class Magnoliopsida; order Lamiales; family Lamiaceae; genus Stenogyne; species Stenogyne calaminthoides. The sequence continues at coordinate 32,891,328 of JBBCBC010000018.1, forward strand.
ATCAAAGTTGACTAAGCCAAAAACTCCAAAGGCAATCAGGTCGCATATCATCTATAAGACGACCTACGTAGCATACCATTATTAAATAGACCAAGCCAAGAACTGCATAAGGCAAAGAGGTCAGAAATCAAAAAAAAGAATGAGCATTTCGGCTAAAAATAATTACGGCAAAGTATAAATAAATAACTCCTATAGATCGTGTTGGGGAATAAGTTGCACAGATCTATTCGGGGTGAATATTTAAATACAAATTTAATTCTTTAATTATTACTAGCATGAATTAATCATATATTAATTCAAATAATAATCCAACAACATATCATGCATATAATAATTCACGTAAAACCTACGCGTCGAAATCTACGAAGTTTACGTGAGCATTACCTCTTGGGATGGCAACGATGTGGTTGATTAGACTAACCGAAAGGACTTCCCAAGTATTCCCTTAGCGCTCGTTCGACTATTCGGTGGAAGGACTCTTGTGAACGATTTAACAAAAGGAAAATAAAATATATTGCACCACCTTTGTGGATTTACTAATTTTTCCAGCACATGGAATTGTACTTGGGAATGAAGTAATCATCCCCTATATATAGAGGCCAGGTGGTCGAAAATTTAGGTTTAAAATAATGTGGAAAAATCTTTTCTTGATCTTCAAGAAATTTTGAATATATCTCCTATATTCATTTTCCCATAATTATAATATTCCACAAAATCCCACCTTCTCTATTTGCTATGGAATTTTCGAAAACATTGGGGTCAAGAATCCAAGATTTGGATCTTCTTGAATTTATGAGATATTCTTGTATTTCAAGAAATACATATCTTCCATAATATATTTTCAAGAAAATCAAGAAAATCTTTCTTGCTCACTATATTTTCTAATTTTTCGAAAATCACATCATAGATAACCTAGTGGGAGATTTATTGAATTTAATGAGATAATCTTGTATTCCAAGAATACATATCTTCATTCCATAACAAAATTCAAAGAAAATCTTTCTCCCAACATATCTATGATTTTCGAAATTTAGTTGGAAAATTAAGCAACAATATTTATTTTATTTTAATCAAGGTTATTGGACTATATGTTGGGCTACTTGGGGGCCTTTAAGAGAATTAAGATTAGACCTTCTAATGAACCTTGAATATCTAATATTGAGCCACAATATTATTCAAGCCCATAAATATTAATTAATCCCACTACATAATTAATATTGCACTATCCATCTTAACCCATAAGATCAATATGGCTCCGGTCATTATTTTCCGTGTTTAAGATTATCTAGCCCATTAATTAATTCAAGCCTTTGAAATAGCTTTCCATTAATTAATATCTTTTATCCTTGGTCAAGGAACGGTTCAACATTATTATACATACGGAAACTAATTCCACTTGCAAGATTTGGTATGATAAAGCTTATGAAAAAGGGCAAATCGAACAAAGCGTGCTTAAGACACACGATTCTTCAGTATTAAATCTTAGCAATCACATGTGACCAATAATATTGCCCAAGATAAAAAGTATTGAATCTCGTTGATTCTCTACCCATGATAAGTCAAAGCAATAGTTACCAATCCCACGTGATCCTATTTAAGGAACGAAGATTAAGAAATAACGAACCATTTGGGGTATAATTCTTCCTTGTTCGGATTCAAGAATTTATCCTCATGTAGGTCCTATTAGATTCGCATCGGTCATGCACTAGTGTAATCTCTTGGTCAAGACAAAAAAGAGCCTTACACTTCAACCTTTCACGATGGGATGTTCATTTCCATCTAGGTCGTGAAATGGCGACTTTTTTAGTTACAAGGGAAAATTAATTTAATCTTCGTGATCCTGGTATCACTAAATTAACTACAATGTAACACATACGACTTATTGAAGTTATCAAAGTAAATATATGTAACATTCGATAATATTTAAAGCATCGTTGATAAACAATTTATTTCGGTAAATAAGACGAAAATTGGTTTCGATTATACAAAAGTAAAAAGCATACTTTCTAGTATAATCCAAACAGATCGCACAACTAACAAGATGATCTATAGAGAGAAAAAGTCGCGAACAACTCGGTCAGAAATAGTCGACGACAAGCGCAAATAAGTAACCCCTATAGATCGCACAACTAATAAGACAATCTATAGAGAGAAAAAGTCGTGAACAGCTCGGCCAAAAATGGTCGACGACGAGCGCAAATAAATAACTCCTATAGATCGCACAACTAATAAGACGGTTTATAGAGAAAAAAGTCGCGAAACAGATCGGGCCAAAAAATTGCAAAAAATAAGTAACCCCTATAGATCGCATAACTAATAAGGCGATCTATAGAGAAAAAAAAGAAAAAGCTCGGCCAAAAATGGTCGACGACAAGCAAAAATAAATAACCCCTATAGATCGCACACAACTAATAAGGCGAACTATAGAGAGAAAAAAGTTGCGAATAAAGCTCGCCATTACGGCATTTAATGCAAAAAAGATGATCAATATAAGACAACCAATCGAAAGAAAAATTAAGACGACAAACCAAAACAGACTGCAAACACGTAAGACGGTCGAACAAAAATTAAAAAAGACATATAATAATATAAACTCACATCGAGCAATAAAGACTCTCGACGAGCCCAGTCTCTCGACGAGCAACAAAGACTCTCGATGAGCCCAGTCTCTCGACGAGCCACGCCTCTCGAGGAACAACAAAAAACATCAACAATCTTTAGTTTAATTTCATTTCTTTTAAGAAAGGAACTGTTTCAAGCACAAAATGTTATGCCATTAAAACCGTAATCAAATGAGACAATCAATATATCAAATAGTCTAAAGGCATAAAAGATCGCAATCATTAAGACAATACAACCAAAATGTGATAAGTATCAAGGTCGCATAAACAAATCAAAAAACCAAAAATTCCATGAGGCAAGCTAAGAACACCATAAGACAATCAGGTCGCATACCATCTATAAGACGACCTCGGTCGCATGCCATCTATAAGACGACCTCGGTCGCATGCCATATCAAGGACAACCTCGATCGCATACCATCTATAAGATGACCTCGGTCGCATGCCATCTATAAGATGACCTCGGTCGCATTCCATATCAAAATTGACCAAGCCAAAAATTCCTAAGACAAATAAGGTCGCAAGCCAGTAAAAATCGCAAATAACTCGGCCAAAAATGGTCTACGACGAACAACCAAAAAGACTCTCGACGAGTAACTAATAAATTTCTCGACGAGCTCCGCCTCTCGACGAACAACTCATTGAAAAGACTCGTACAAAAGGGCTCACCACCTCGGAGTATGAGCACAGAAAAGGCTCACACAAAGAGATTCACCTCGTAGTACGAGCACACTGAAAATCAACGAAAGCATAGGAAAAATTCTCAACCCGGGGGCTCATTCTGAGCCATCAAGACCTCATAAGACATACGAGCAAGCTCGAGGGCAAACATTGTAACCGAAGATGCATCGAAGGTATGAGTCAAGATCGAGCTCCGAACAAAGTCAAAGCCCGGCCTTGGGGGCTATTGTTGTAGCACAAATCAAACTGGATATGTGCTCGAATCCGACATGTCAGTAGGGCCCACCTAGGCCCGGATTGACCCGACAGAAGATCAACCTCACCTTAACGAGTGACCTCCCTCAAGGACGATCCATAGGCGAGGTCGAAAAGAGAAGATCAAGCTCACCTTAAAGACTACCTGAGTGGGCGACCTCCCCGAGGTCGCTCCACGAGTAAAGTGGGCGAGCACAGCACAACCTGAGCGGGCGACCTCCCCCGAGGTCGCTCCACGATCAAAGAGCATTTAATATAAAATAGACTCAGTTTTACTGTTTAGATCAACGGATATAATATAACCCTAAAATAAAGGGTCGGGATGAATTAACAATATTTTAGCTTTTAGGGTTGGTTCTCTATAAATAGAGGACCACACCCCTCATTGTAAAGGGACTTGGATCCCTCCCAATCTTGCTCTCATTCTCTCATCATCTATACAATACCAAATTTAAGGGAAGAATTCTCAAGAGTTCTTCCCGCAATCTTCTCGTTCGATTATTACTTGTTTGTGTTACTAGAATCAATTAGCCACATTTACATTATTCTTAACCCGATATTTTAGTACACAACAGTAGTTACTACACCAAGCACCCAAATACTCTACAAAATTACCAATCCACCTTATAACTCCCATAACTCCAAATTCGTTTCCAAAGAGAATCGGACCTGAGTCTCCCACTCAAATGAGGAGCCTAGTGGCATATTTTATTTTATATTTTATATTAATATATATATATATATATATATAATATTAGTACTTAATACTTATGTAATTTTATTAAGAAAATAGTCGAAAACTAAATGTATTTTTCCTATTTGCTTCTTAATTATGAAACCATAAGATCGAGAATTTCTGCTTGCTCTTCTCCCTTCTTTATTCTAACATCTCAATTAGCTGCAGTAGGCTTAAGTCGTGCATATACTTAGTTAAATTCTAATTCCAGGTTCATAGTTAATGGCTTGTTGAAAAGTGTGGTGTTGTAGTCTCAACTTGAAAGTTCAGTATAATATTATATATGTCTTCTTAGGCGTTATGTTGTGTTGGAGTGGTGATGATTACGAAGGATATAGCTTTTAGTTTCATATTATTAGCAGTAGATATAATTTTTATAATTTGCATTAGAACTTCTATGAAATATTGTGTTGGTAGTTTTTTTATGTGTTTCAATCACATTTTGATGATTTTCATTTGAAATATATTATTTGATTATAGGTATTTGAATTCGGCCCGGATTCGTCCAATATCAAATCTCAGATCCATATATCGAATATTTCGATTCAGTATCCGAATGCTTTTAAAAGTATCCGACTGGAATTCGAGAAAAAAAATATGGTTTAAGATACGGTGACACTAATACACATTTGGGCTTGGGCAATTTGTGAAAAATGACCTTGAGACAAATTATAATCCAAGTATATTATTTCAAGCTTGGACAACCGATATAAAAGCGCTATCAAGAAATCACACTTGGACAGCGGTTTTTAAGATTTCATAATGGTTTTCAACCGTATGTCCAAATTCCTCACTTGGTGATTTGAAAATAATCTAATATATTAAAAAAAAAAAATCAATTTTTAGCACGGACCCACCAAGATCTCATATATCCCACTGCCTCCCAATCAATTGAGGCAATTATTCGCTGGTAGTTTTTTTTTAATGAAATTAATTTATATGTTCTAAAAATCGTTTTTCTTACAATTTTTTTTAAAATTCTTTATTTCAATTATCTTATTTATTAATTCAATCACATTTTTATATAATAATTTTTTTATATAAATTTAAATTTAAATTAAAATTATATTTTTTACTTGTACTTTACAAAATTTAATTAAAATTAACTTTTGAATTTTGGCCAATTTCAAATACAACAGTGACATCTTCCTAGATTTCAACGAGTTTTAATTGGTTTTCTTTTACAGTGTCCATAAATTTATTTTCTTGTTTTTTAGTCAAAATGGGTTTGGTTCAATCCATTTTTTTCAACTAACTTTGAATTTAAATGCGCCAATGATTTAATATTTGTGAGTAATATTTATTAAAGTTGGATGGAAGAGAGACAATTGTTTAAGAGACTTGTTCAAATTTTCCCTTGACGAATGTGAATGGAAAAGAGTGTTACACGAGGGAGGAGAGAAAATACAATGAAGGATTTTAGAAGTTAACTAGTACATGTACGTTCCCACATGTTAAGCGGAATTCTTAAAGAAATTATTAATTTCATTAAGATTAGATTTGAAATTTTTAATTAAACTTTAATTAAAAAAAAAAAAATGTAGAATAATAAAAGAACTAAAAAAAAAGAGATAGTGAATTTTTTAGAGTGGTTAAATATATAACATTGGATCGGAAATTTAATAATGAGAAAGTTAGAAATTTTGGAAGTTAAAACTTAAAATAAGATTAGTGTAATTAGAAATAAAAAAAATTGTAAAATAATGAGAAAATTAAGAATTTAATTTGTAGGAATTTGGATAATGCTAAGTAGGAGAGAGAAGATTGGAAAATAGATGTAAGGGAGTTTCAAAAAAATATTAAATTAAACAAAAATTCTATTTATAGGTTATGAGCCAGCTCTCCAAGATCAATATTTAAAGAGATAAATTTTATCCTTTTTTTTTTTTTGAAATGAACAACTTATGCAAAAAAATTATTGTCGAGTTGAGCTCTCAAGCCAAATGTGTAGTAGTGGTATATAAAGACTATCCGTAAAAATATCCGGTTCGTTTTTCACCCCTAATAGTTATAGCTTAACTAGCTGGACTACTAGTCTTTTAAGTTTTCCCTCTTTCAAAAATTATAAATGCGTTACAATGGTTTACAATCGCAAATATTCTATTTATAGATTGAAAGATCAATCGCTAAAGAGATAAACTTTGGTCCTACGAATTGAAATGAACAACTTATGCAAAAAAAGTGTTAACGAGTGGATTTCATTCAATATAAGTTCATTTTTAAATCGCATAACTTTGTTATTTTGAAAAATGTAACTTATTTATACTGAATCGTGCAATAATTTTTTTATATTAATAGTTACACGGTTCAATATAAATAAATTGCATTTTTTAATATAATAAATTATATAATTTTAAAATGCACTTTGAGTGCACGATGGATCTGGATATATACAATACTTAGCCTTGCAAGAATATGCATGCCACAATAGGTTCTCCAAGAAAAATGAAGAGAGAAAAAAATTGGCATGCCACCAAAAATATTTCATAGGCTTTTCGAGGCTGGATCAATCATCAGGTAATGGACTTCCCCATTTTCTAGCCTGAGTGACATATAGGGCTGAATTAAATTTTTATAAGCACAATAATGGCTGGGGACCAGGCCTTTTATTTCTATATTTAATCCTTTCTGTAATGTAAAATCCTGATCAGCCCATGAAAACTATACATCCTAAGGGAAAATGGAATATTTGATTACATAATTCTCTATGGTTGCCTTTGAATAGAGTACTTTTTTCTTCTTCTTTTTCTTTTCTTTTCTTTTTTTTTTTTTGAAAAAGGGAATGAATTTAAGATTTCATAGATTTAATTTAACGTCATTCATTTAAGAGAAGGTTTTATGTGAAACTGATTTACCGTACACCACTCATACTATTGTTTGTAGAAAGTTGCTATAGTATTAATTTCTACAAGCAATAGTATGAGTGGTGCACAGTAAACCAGTTTCATATGAAACTTTGCCTTCATTTAATATCAAATTTATTCAGCACACCTATTTTATAATTGTATGTGATGGTATATAATGCTAAAAATATTGTACATATGAGTGTATTGAGCAAAAATTTGGATGTGAATTGATAACCGCACCCTTTCGCATAACGTGAAATGTCATTTCTGCCCGTTGCAGAAAGATTAATATTTAAACTTTTTTAATTTTAGTTACACTGAAAATGAACACATATATGATAAAAATATTTTAGTCATATTATATCTATGACTAAAAGTGTCGCCAATTAAAAATATGAGTATACAAGAATGTATAAAAGCAATTCGATGAGTGTTAATAGCAACAAGCATATATAACAAACGCTCCAGTCACAATGTGATTATTGAGTATCTCATAATGTGGAAAAAAATAAACATAAACTACTAGAGCAATAGCAGGTTTAGAAACTCTTGCAAAAGTTAAAGATCATTTCTAGAGCAATCCTCATATTTAATTTCCGTAACAACTTTGGAATCAATCATTTTGATTTCTTTTCATGAATGACTTAATTGGATGTGCATTTAATTAAGGATTCTAAGTTTCTAACAATAAAATGTTCTTGCAATCTTCTTTATTTGTTACCACTCATATCAAACTAGCTTACCAAGAAGAAATATTTATGGTCTTTTTAAAAGAAAACTTTGAAAAACGTGAACAAATTAGTCTCAGCTACACCCCCATATCTTTTAATGCGTAAAATAGTAATTAACGAAACAATAATACCGACAAATTAATTAATACTACTCAATAATCAAAATACGAGTGCCACTAAACACACCCCAAAATCCTCTAAACACACCCCATTTGTTAAGCACACCCCAATAAAATTTAAAAATTAACATGCATTACTAAGCACACCCCATTTTTTTTCTATTATATCCTTCTTCTATTAAAATATAAAAATAACAATTTTCTATCTTTTCTTTTCTCATGAACATTTCTCTTCTAAAAAAATTATTTGATTCTTTTGTATTCATTAATTTTTTATGAAAACATTCTTAAAATTTTATATAAAATCATAAATATATTAAAAAAAAGTCAACTAAATTATTTCAAACATAAATAAATTCAAAAACTTAATTAAAAAAAAATCTTTAAAATCATAAAAAAGCTAAATAAAAAATAAAACATTAAAAATTAAACTGATTTTTTAAAAAATATTTAAATTAAAAAACTGAAAAAAAATTAAATGAAATCTGTAAAATATTTTAAAAAAATAAATATAAAAAATAATTAAGATTAAAAAAATCAGTAAAACTAAATAAAATCTGAAAAACCCATTTTAATTAAATTAATTTTAAAGATTTATTTTATTTTTTAACATTTTATTTAGTTTTAATTGGTTTTTTCATTTTTTTTTCTTAATTTACTTATTTTGAAGATTTAATAATATTTTATAAAATTTAATTTAATTTTTTTTCAGATTTTTTTTTCAATTTTTTCTTATTTAATTTTTTTTATTTAGTTCATTTTAAAGATATAGTTATTGTTTTATTATTTTTATATTTTAATATATTTTTTTCAATTTTTTTTATTATTTTTTCACGAATAATAATTTTAAAAAACTAAACTTATAAAAAAAGTAAATAATCAATTTCAAAGTGAAAAAAAATTTAGAGGACTAAAATCAAAATAAATAAAACTTAAAAGAAAGACAACATAGTATCCCATATTTATATTGGGTAACTTAGTCATTTTATATATATCTATTTTTTGTTTTAAAAATTATGGGGTGTGTTTAGAGAATATTGAGGTGTGTTTAGTGACACTCTAAAAATATCTAATACTATTAATATTAAAAAAATACACATTAATTGCACAATTCAACAGACGTACGCAAGACTTTGCTAAAACATGTCTCATACAACTTTTTGTATAACTAAATAATTAATAATAATATTTGAACGACAAGAAAATAAAGAATTGTCTACCAAAATTTTCAAATGCCTATGAAATTTTCCTACAAAAATAATTTGGTCCTTAAAAGTGACTATTGTCTAGGATTTGCCTACCAATTTTTTAGAAAAATCTATGAAAAGTTACCTACACAAAATAATTTTCTAGGTAAACAAATTACCTACCATGAAACTACCTACATATTCCTAATTTTCGTAGGCAAACAAATTAATTACAAAAGATAATTCCCTAGGCAACTTACATTTTTGTAGGCAATTATATTTGTGGTTTAGAAATGACTTACAAATAAATTTACATACGAAATGTAATTACGTAGGCAAATTTACCTATGAATAAAAATGCATAGGCAAATTGAAATATTCCCTAGGTAATCCTCTATTTTTTGGAATATTCCGTAGGCAACCCTCTAGTTTTTTGTAGTGGTGTGTGTTATGATTATTTCTTATGAATATTGTTGATTAATCTCTATGATAGCCACATGTGTATTAATTGTTTTATTGTTTAGTATTAGTATTTTAAATGAAATGTGTAGTGTATATATATATTGTGTATTTAGTATTAGTTTGTTTAATTATTTAGTAACGTAATTAATTAATTTACATAGCTTAATTTCTAACTAATTTACGTGTATATTTAGAATTAGTTGTATAGTGTATATATATTGCTTGTTGTATATATATTTTTTTTTTTCAAAAGCCAAAAATTTCATTAAAGAAAAAGTGGAGTACAAGGGGTATTCTCTCCCTTACAATATGAGAAAAACGGAGCCACCTCAAATCAACACATGAAGTAAGATAACAATAAAAAGTACTGCTTAAATACTTCATTAAGTATACTAGAATCTAGGATTGATTCACCAATTCGAATATTGAATGCTTGAGGCTTTCAAATTCTTCACCACTAGTCATGATCATAATCTTGCTTTAATCTCTTCAGTTAGTTTTCTTACTTCCGAATTAATGTTCTCGAAAAATTTTTATTCCTTGTTTTCCAAATGGACCAAATCGTAACAATTCAAAGAGTTGAAGCCAAATTACCCTGTGATGTTGATTCAAATATTTCGCCATGTTGGAGGAAGTTGACGAAAGGATCCGAATGAGGGACCATTTTGAGTCTAGCCCATTTTTAGATGTTATGCCATATTTTCGAAACGAATCTGCATTCGAAAAAGACGTGATGAGTGTCTTCATTCTTCTCCCCACATAAAGAGCAAAGGATATCTCCGTTAATGGGTATAATGGCTCTTCTTGTGAGGTTGTCCTTTGTTGGTAGTCTCATTTTCAGCATCTTCCATACTATTGCTTGAACTCGTTTGGGAGCGAAACTGGACCATAAGATCTTGAACGCCTCCTTCTGCAAGCTATCGGTTTCTTCTTCATGTGACTCACGGAGATGTGTGTATGCTTTCTTGGTTGAAAAACAGTCTTTCTTTCCCGGATTCCAGCGCAATAAGTCCTCCTTTAATTGCTCGATTATGTACTTGTTGATGCAAGATAAGAGAATATTTACATTAGTCTCTTCCCTTGCTCTTAAGTTACGACACCAGCTTAAATTCTAGACCCAACCCTCACTCCCCCAATTATAACCAATGCCGCTGATTTGTACTTCTTTTTTCTCACTCAACCTAAATAAACTATCGAATTTCTCTATAAGAGGTGTGTCTCCCACCCACAAATCAAACCAAAAACTAGTTTTCTCACCATTACCCACCACTCTACTTAGTCCTGACTTCATCCCCTCTCCACCCTCTCCCTCGTAAATATCACAAATATCTCTCCACCAGCCCGACATTGACGCTCTCCTCCTTCTACCTCGATTCCCACCATAACCTAGAGCTGCCCCACTATAACTATTTAAATATCTGTATCTAGACATGACTACTCTCACCCATAATCTATCAGGTTCATCGAAATATCTCCAAATCCACTTCTTCAGCTATATTAAAAACTTCTCCAAATCCACTTGCTTGTTATATTAGCTAAATTTTTATTGAGAATATTTTTTATAAAAATGGTCAATATAGGTGTATATATCATGTACACATGTTAGTCAATAGTGAAAAATAATATAAAAGTGATTATTTTAAAATTTTATTGAAAATATTTTAATAAAAAAGAGTGTACATATAATGGACATGTACATGTATTAGTAAATAGTGAAATATAATATATATAAATAATTAATATGTGTATATATATAAATCTATTTATAATAATAAATATTGCAAAATAATATAAATTATTTATTTCACAATTTTATTAATAACATTTTAATTATACAAAGTATATATGACAAACAATTATATCAAATGATATAGGAAATAAAATAAATACAAACGCATAATATATGATACACATATAATTAGAAAGACTTCTATAACCAATAATTAGTCTTGCCCAAACGATTTGGCGAAACACGCAAGGCCTCCACATACAAGGAGGTCGCGTCTTCGAAACTTCATGGGGGCGAAAATTCACCCAATTATGCAGCTACATTATAGGGCTCGCGTTTTCCAGTGGTTCCGTGGGTGCGTGATGAGCCGAGCGACGCGGGTTCGAATCCGGCTGAAAGCGTTTTTTTGTCATTGTTACATTTCACGAGGGCTCTTTTCCCTCGGAAAAATGCTTACCAGCTGCACGAGGGCTGACTTTCCCTCGTGAAAAGAACACGGCAAAAGGACGAGGGTTGAACACGTTAAATTTTATGTGGGCATTTCCGAGGGAATTTGTGTCGAAAAAAAAAGGCGAGGCTCTATAGCCCTCGGTAAACTGACATGTGCCATCTCTCTCTAAAGACCAACTTGACCAAGAAAAGTTGCCAAAAAAAATAGCCGTTCTGAAATATTAAATTAATTTATTCAAGTAGAGAGTAAAAAAAGACTTCAGCTCTCGCCATCTTAATATGCAACTAGCTAATTAGCTTCCCCCAAAAAAAAGTGTCTTAAAAGAATAATATCAAAATTTATGTAGGTTCTCTTACAAATTTCATATCATAAGACGAACACTTTGCTTCCTATTTCTTATCGTCAAACTAAAGAGTTTAATATTTGCAAGTGAAGATGGATCATAGATTTAGGGTGTGTTTTGAAACACTTAAAATAGTTTCCAGAAACACTTATTTTTAAAGCTCCCTTTCACAACTTTTAAAAATAAATGCTTCTGAAAGTTGTTTTAAGTGTTTCAAAACACACCCTTAATTAAAGCAACTACCTCACATAATGAGATTTGTGACACGAATTAAATTTTCGCCACTTACGTAATAGAACAATCTATTAGATACATCGACTAATTAAATCAAGTACATGCATCCAGTGCAAGAGAAAAAAGAGAAAATGTATAACAACCAAAACCATAATTAACCAGTTCATGAAAGCTATGCTCTAACTACTCTTTTGTACGTAACTGCGTTCTTATCATTAATAAGAGCTCACTTTGCTAATTATTTTTTGTCATACTATTTTATTAAGCTTTTACTTTCTATAGAGTATAATCTTCTAATGTCACTTTTATTTCATACTAATATTCCATTCGAGCGATGTTCGATCTCATTTACAATATTATGTAATAAATTATAAATTTATAAAGCTCTAATCTAATTTAAAAAATACTTTTATGATTCAAATATTAAGTGAAAGTTTGTCTCACATATGTCCAACAAATTAATATAATAATTCTATATATAATATGTTTTTTTATTTATGCATATTAATATTAGATTGTCAATTGATATATAGGATAAGGTTTAGTGCATGAAACTTTAATTATATATTACACTTTTTAAAATTTATATGTAATGTTTGTCAACATTAATAGTGTTTTTTTTAAAGACAATTAATTATAATAGTTTTCTAACATAATCAATTACAATAATTACAATAGTTTCCTAACATAATAAATTACAATAATTCCTTTTTCCACCGGGCACATGGCAATGTCATTTCATCTCGCTGTAGATTGGAACCACAATCACCACAAAGGGGGACCACCCGAAACTGCAACTCGGAACCGCAACCGCAACCCAACAAAAGGGGACCACCACCCCATAAGAGGGGCATCACCACAAGAGGGAATAAATATTCCCTCTCCGTATCTTGAACCCAGGACCTTAAGGTCTCAGGTGGTGGAGACCTAACCACTTGAGCTATCCACACTTGACATTTTATGATATAATAATTTTATATATGAAAAGAAAAATAAAGCTTAATTTAAAAAATTATTTATATTAAATCTACTTAAACAATATTCTTCTAAAAATTAATTATTTAATGAAATAGATAGCAAAATATCCATTACATTAGTCAAATAATACTGTGTCATGAAAACAATAAATATAAAACCAATGAAATTTAAAAAAATGGATTCAATTTATTGATTTATCATATCAATTTTATAAAATTAGAATTTATTTATTTAATACAAAGTAATTAAATAAGATCACTAAAAAAATAAATTCAAATTAAATAGTGGTTTAGTTAATTAATCAGAGAATTTAGAGAAAGAGAGAAAGCACGCGCTATATTAAAAATGGGAGTGAAAAATAATAGAAAGTATGGAGAGAGAGAAAGAGAGAGTCCTAAAAAAAAGTGGGCCTCATGTGCACCCTGGTGCACCATGCATTCATAGTGCATTTTAAAAGCGTGCAACTATATAAAAATAGAAACGTGTAACTATTCCAAACAGAAGCATGCAACTATGTTCTCATATTAACAGTTGCATTTTTATGTATGAATAAGTCGCACTTTTCAGCATAACAAATTGCACGCTTCTAAAATACACTATAAATTTACGGTTCACCCAGATGCATACAAGACCTAGCCTCTAAAAACGTAGGAGTAAAAAGGAGAGAAAAAGTGGGTGGAGATAATGGAAGAGAACAAGTTTTGCAGGAGACTATCATACTTTTATATATTTAGAAATTAGTTTATTGACAAGTGCAACAACTGTTATCTTATACTCCCCTGTCCCAAGATGATTTGAACACTGAAAATGACACGCAAACCAAGTAAAGTGAATTTTAGAGAGTTCTAGTGGAATAAAATAAGGGTGTTGCGAGTTTATTAATATTATATTTATTTTTATTTTGAGAGTGTTCAAATAATATTGAGACGTCCAAATAAGACAAGTGTTTAAGTAATGTTGGGACGGAGGAAATATTAATTTATTCACATGTAATTTGCACGTTTACATGAATAATTCTTAAGAAATTTTTGTATTATTTTTTTTGGGACCTGTTTTATTAAATTTGCATTTTTTTACATTAAAATTAAACATTAATCATTTGTAAAATTATATTGATAAATAAAATTATTTCTAGCATATATATAACCATATAAATTTATTTGTTGGAAATATAAATATATTAAATTTTAAACCGCTCCATCTTGCCTAGGGGTGGAGAAAATACCAAAAATACTGGTATACCGCATTTACCATACCGAAAAATAACGATTTTATAAAATTTTAGGTATATCAAAATTTTCGGTACGATAACGATATGAAAATATAAAAAATTTCGGTATACTGAAATACCAAAATATTTCGTTTTCGGTATATCAAAAAATTTCCGGTATACTGAAAATATTTCGGTATATCGGTATATACTGAAATATCGGTTCGGTATCGGTATGTAATATTGACATACCAAAAATTTTGATATGCTAAAATTTCGGTATACCGAATTTTTGGTACGACAACATTATGATATTTTTCGATATTGAAAATTTTGATAAGATAACGGTATCGAAAAGCTCATGCACGTGTATGATCCATACGGAATATAATCTTTATTTTATTATTATTTTGTATGGATCTTAAAACTCCACGAGCATTGTAATTTGATACGTAGAGTAATATTAATGACGATTTTGTTAAATATTTTCCAGCAAAGTAAATCAAGGTCTAGTGTCAATATTTTAACTTGTCATGTGACCTAATCTTGGTATTAATATATTGTGTTGAGTCACGTCTGATTAACTTCCTAATCGGACACATATAAATTATTCAAGTTATGAGAAAATATTAATTATATTTTATTCTTAGTGATCTCAATCGTTTATGAATGTAGTGCGCAACATTAATTTTATACAATATTCTCTTCCGAGATCGTATCATGCGGTACTTACTTCGTTATGTTTTAAATTATTCATTCACTGTTTGACTCGTATTATAACAAACGACTTATTTATTAATATATAAAATGATAAAACTACTTTAAAAAGAATATAATAGATGAGGAATATGACTATCATACTCTATTTTAAAAATCAATTTATCATTTTAAATATTAATAAATAATTAGCTCGTTAAAAACACGAGCTAAATCGTGAATATGCAATAAAAAACAAGACGCGAGGAGTATGAGTTAAAGTTCATTAAATATTTCTCGAATACAAGATCTGATTAGAATATTATGTCGTTTCTGAAAAGGGAAAGAATATCAATTTTAACAAACTTGAAATCTTTTTTTTTTTATCAGGAAAATAAAATTTTATTTCGAAATGGCTTACTGGATATTGTTAAGTGTAAAGAGAGGTTGCAGCTGATATACCTTAGAGTTGCAGCTGATATACTTTCAGGATGCAACTAATACTCTTTAGAGTTGCTACTGATACTCTTTACAGGGTTAGTTTAGGAATTTCATATTCAGTTTGTTAGCGGCTATTTAGGGACTTACAGATTTAGTTGGGCGTATGCACAACTAGATCACACTACCACTTGCTACCCCATTCATATATCGCTGCAATGAAATCAAGGTTTTAAGGATCTTATTAGGTAACTTGTAGAAGGATAACTGATAAATCGGCAAAGATGTTAACACCGCTTTCAATAAGGTTATACGTCCCATACAAGATCTTTTTGTCTTCCCAGCTCTTCAATTTCTTATTCAATTAGTTTTATTACTTCAAGTATGAAAAACAATTTCTACCAATTTTAACATGAAATACCCCGTGCTAAGTCTTGTATGCATTCAGGAGCACCGTGCATTCAGGAGCACCGTGCATTCATAATGTATTTTAGAATTGTGTAATTTATTATACTAAAAGATGCAACTTATTTATACTGAAAAGTATAACTATTTTTTATATTAATAGTTACCCGGTTCAATATAAACAAATAGCACGATTTTAAAATACATTGTGAATACACAGTGCACCTGAATGCACATGAGACCCACTTAATTCCCTGATATTCTTTTTCTAAAAAAAAAATTCATATGGCCCAATACCATCCTAAGAGCAAAATTTGATCTTATGACCCCCAAAAATTCTATTTAATTTAAAAAAAATAACACTGCACAGGCTCTCTTGTAAATTTTTTACTTTAGAATCTAGGTCTAGCCAATATACCGTAATATTTTAATCAACGTGAGATATATATGAATATATCAATGTTTTTATAACTCAAATCTCAAATCTGATCAGTTAATTGAAGTCCCATTTATCAGTTTCATTCATCTGTGTCATTTTCTCATGTTTTAAATATGTTCCATTTTTTGGATTTTTAACATAGAACCCAGGATTATGGTGGACCTTTGAATAATATTTTAATCTTCACTTATCATACATCCACAGTATGAAACGTGAAGTGGAACAGTAAAAGTGGAACAGATGATATCATTCGCCCATTTATACATTAATTTACCATGTGCCCATTATTAAGCCTTTCTTTGTTCTTTCTTATCGAGGTCAACGCGAATCTCCTTTGGTCAATAAAGAGGCGAATTAATTAGAAGAAATATAACAATATTGACACAGTTTTTTTTTGTTAATTTGGAGCTCCGTGAAATGTGATCTGTGAAATATTTTTAGCCAAAGAAAAGAATTCTTGACTTGATCCATAAATTGATTAAGAAAAAATAAGAATATATATAAATCATACTACTATATATTCCTGTACGTATGTGCTAGATTCTTGAATAACAAATTATTCCGCAGAAAATTAAACAATGAAAGAAACAGCATAAATTAAACATAATTAAAGAGCGATCGAGTGTGCAAATTAAATCATATTGTACACATATATGTAGCATAAATAAATGGTCAAGTCTTGTACGTATCTTGGTGCATTGTGCACTCATAATATATTTTAGAATATGCAACTTATTATTCTAAAATATATAATTTATTTACACTGAACCATTTAACTATTAATATGGAAAAATAATTACACTATTCATGGTCAATATAACAAATTACATTTTTTTTAAATGCACTATTAATGCATATAGATTCATATGAGGGCAACCCTAAACAAATAAATAAATTGGGGTTGTTGGAGAAACATCAAAGAAAGTGAGGTTAAATTTTGACCGTGAAATGAGTCGTAACGCGTCTCTACACATGCATTCATGTGTGTATATATATATGTGCACGCACTTGCGTAGTCATTCAAAAACCAGCTATATATGTTTCTGCAAACATTTATCGCCCACCTTTTTTGTGCTTCTTCTAGTCTTCTTCTCTTATCCATTACACATTTATGATGCCCTATCTATTAATTTCTGTATTTATTATATATATAACTTGAGTTCTAATTAAGTCCCCATCACCTAGTGTAGAAAACACAAGTGCACACAAAGAGTTTTAGAATTAATTAATATTAATATTAATATTAATAGAGATGATATACATGGCTTCTCGCAGTGGTAGGCATTTGCAGAGGTACAACCAAGATCATCGACTTGTCGTTGGGTAAGTTCTTTAACATCATATCACATGTTACAATTTTTGTATATTCATTGCTCCAAGGAATCATGACATGACTCTTAAAAGTAATTAAATAATCATGACTTCACATGTTAAAATATCTATATATAATATAGGTGTTATTTTAAAACTCAACTTGAGCTTAAAAATGCTTTTTTTTTTTTTTTTTTAGATGTTGGGTCGCACAAAAAAAACACTTCTGCACTATTTTTGTAGAGTGAAAAAACAGTCCCATAAAGTGAAACAAATTATTCGAATTAAAGTTCTTCACATAATTCAACAGCGCTACGCTTCCTTTTTTTTTTTTTATACTCCCTCCGTCCCATAGTTGATTTCCTATTTACTGTATGCTCGGATTTTAAGAAAAAGTGATAAAGTGATAAAATATTGGAGTAGAAAGAGTTGTTTATTAGTATTTTATGTGATAAAATGATGGGTAGTTGGGGTTAAAAAGAGTTACTCCCTCCGTCCCAACATTACTTGATAGTACTTGAACACTTGCCTTATTTAGACGTCCAAACATTACTTGAACACTCCCAAAATAGAAATAAATATAATATTAATACACTCACAACACCCTTATTTTATTCTACTAAAACCCACTTTACTTAGTTTGCGTGTCATTTTCAGTGTTCAAGTCATCTTGGGAACGGATGTAGTATGTATTAGTATTTTATGTGATAAAGTGATAAAGTAGAAATTTTCATTTAAGGAAATATAAAATAAACTATGGGACGCCCAAAACGGAAAACAGGAAATCATGTTTGGGACGGATGAAGTAACTTTTTCCTATCCACTATTTTAACATAATAAAATTGAGTTGTACAGTGCAACTGAAGTATGTGAGACCAGGTTTATTTTTTCAATTTTGAGTTTAGGATGATAATTAAAAAAAACACACTTAATTAAAGAAAAGATTTATGGAGAATGCTATGAGCGTATTTAATTTGTTTGAGAGTGCAGTACATATAGATTTATGTGAAATAACATTAATGTTTTATTTAATTACGCAGATGCATTCCATATAGGTACAAGAATGGGAGGTCGGCAGATGAGTTGGAAGTTCTGGTGATCAGTTCCAAAAAGAGTGAAGCAATGATGTTTCCCAAGGTCTCATTCTCCTTGCCTACTCTTCTCCATTTTGCAAATTAAATATACACAACAAATTTATTACATAATTCTATAACACAAAATATATTTTAATTAAATACTCACTTATTACTCCATTTGGTGAAAGGAGTAGTAATTTGGGTTTTTTTCTTTTTGAAAAAGTAATTAGGGATTTTCGGTGAAAGGAAATTGCTAATATATATTGTGTCCCAAAATTGTCAGTTGTTGACCTCTTCTTAATATTTCTCCAGCTACATTTAATAATAGTTAATTAAACTACAGAAATCATCTACTCAAATAATAGTATGAAATACAAGAAACTGGAAAAATAATCGTGGGGATATCATTTTTCTAGCAAAAACATGGAGTACTGGATGTAGCAAAATAAAAACGAAATAAATGAATAATTCCTCTGTACAGTAAAACTTGTTCCTAATATGAAGTTGATAACATTACACTTATACATTGATATTACTATTTTTATAAACTAATACCAATAATATTTAATACTTATTTTATAGGTGTATTGATATCAATTAATAATATAGTAATTTAATTAGTAAATATAAATTTTATATTATAAATAAGTTTTATAGGAGACTTGCTCTTAATTAATTATTGTTCAACTAAATAAATAGGGAGGTTGGGAGAGTGATGAATCTGTTGAAGAAGCAGCTTCTCGCGAGTCACTGGAGGAAGCTGGAGTTGTCGGAAAAGTTGAGGTAATTCATGTACATTTATTTATTTATTTTTAAACTATACATGCACATTAATATATATAAAAAGGGACGGATTAATTAATTGGGTTAATTGTGTTTAAAATTACAGTGTGAATTAGGGAGGTGGATATTCAAGAGCAAGAGGCGTGAGGTGTACCACCAAGGTTACATGTTTCCTTTACTTGTCACACAACAGCTCGATCTCTGGCCTGAAAATACTCTACGCAACAGACAATGGGTACGCTAGCTAACTTTGGATGAATTCATTTTATTTTTTTTTTAATTCTAGTTTTGAATGTGTCAATTTCACTTTTTTTTGCTCGAAAATTTTAAAATATCGCCGAAATAAGCATTTACACCTCACATGACACTTCAAAATCGAGATTTTTAAAATTTTCCAACGATTTATACAAGTGGGCTGTCATGTAATTATACCTTTATTTTCTTTCTTTTTTGTGTGTAATTTATTATTATTTTTTATCTTTAATTGAATATATTCAAACGATGATAGATGTATCATTAAACTTGATTAGTAGTATATTACGGACAGTCTCAGTTTTTATTTGTTATTTTAATCACGCAGCAAATTGAAAGAGATTTATGGAGAACACATTGGAAAACTAGATTAGATCGATAATACACCTTGCTTGACCTAAATAAGTGAAGTTACTCTTAACAAGAATGATCCTAGTGGGATTTCGATGATGTGTTGTACCGTCAGTGATGGATCTAGTTAGGTATAAGGGGTACAACTATATCCGAAATTTAAAAAACTCTATAATTTTCCTGTGAAAAAAAAAATTATGTATTCCCAAAATAATAGAACAATTTATTAATTTAGAACAAAATATTTTACTTACTATTTTTCGTATACCCAAATTCAAAATTCTAGATCCGCCACTGTGAACATCATCGTGTTGTGCAGTAGACCAGTATGGCTCTATAGTGTATTTGGAGTCTAGTACAATCACTGGGTTAGTCAATTTAAATACGCTATAAATTTATTTGGATCTACTACGCCCAACACAGTATTGTACAACACATTATCCAAATCGAAACTTGTAGGCCAACTCATACTTGTATATCACCTTAATAGGTGGGTTAACTAATTTCAAATTGGAGTCGTAAAATAGAACAATTGCTACGTTTAATGTGGGTTTATTTGCATGGATACATGCATTCATGCAAATATACGTCTTGAATACATACTGTACGAATGAAATCATGAAATTAATGGCGGTAACTAACTTGATTGATTGTTGCAGATGAGTGTAAATGAAGCAAGAGAAGCTTGCCAGCAATTGTGGATGAAAGAAGCACTGGACATATTGGCGGATAGACTCGCATCATCCCCAAAATAAACTTTAACATACAAATTTATATATTAGACGTATATTATTGTTTCTTACGTGTATCTTTTTTCTTTTCTTTTTTTCCTTTTTCTTAACCTTGCTCTCTTTGTACAGATGTTAAATAAGTAGCATTCCATGAATCTCCCCAAAATGGGGATGATAAAAATGGCTCAAATGTGCGTTAACTTTATTAATTAGGCATTTTTATTTGTTCTCTCAATATTTGTTATGGCACAAATCAATTATGAAATACCATAAAAATCATTTGAGAGATGATACGTTTATCTTTAAATTTACATTTACTTCCAATCAAACTAAATGTCGGGAGAGCCCAACCACAAATACCAACTCTCATTAATCAATTGTTGAGACAAAACTTTAATGTTATGTCTCATCTAAAAAATCTAAAAATTATGCAGTTAGAGCACCATCACCTATATCGTGAGGTCATGGGTTTAAGTCATTATTTGTTCGATAAAAAAGTAAATATATGTCATCTAAAAGCTCTAGAAAAATATAAAATTTATATGTACAATATCAATTAATTCCATAACACTCATCTCATGTATCAAAGGAATTATAACGACATGGATCCATGCAAGTTAGACTGTTTATAGTAGAAAATATATTTAAAAAAATGCACAATGGGCAAAATGGCTTTTTTGAAGTTGCAATTCTCTTTTATGCACTCAAATTTTTTAAACTCACATTTGTACTCAAATTTTCTACCCTTATTTGGCAAATCATTTTTTTATCCTATTCCAATCCAAAATACTCTTCCCAAACATAATTGGACCTGAACTTGGACCCCGATCCTGGACTTGAATCATAACCCGACCCGAACCCGATCTCAATTTGGACCAAGACCTTAACCCGCACCTGACCCAGACCCACACCGAACCCCGGACATGAAATCGAATCTGGGTCCGGGTCGGGTATGTCAGTTATTTAAAAAATCGGGTACTCGAAATACCCGATTTTTTTAAGAAATAAAATTGAAAAAATGATGATTATATATAAAACTCGGGTACCCGATACCCGATAACATAATTTTTGATCGGATTCGGATACCCGAAACCCGATAATCTTAAGAAATACCAGACGGGGTCGGGTTGGGTCGGGTACCCGAAACTCGAAAAAAATGGCCACCCCTAGGTCCGAGTCTAGTTTGGGCCCGAGACTGGGTTCGGGTCTGGGATCCGAGTCGGGTCATGTTTGGGAAGAGAAATTTGGATTGGAATATGATAAAAAAAAATGTGGGAATGGGAATGATGGGGGAATGGGAATAAGGAGAGTAAGGGAAGAAATGTCAAATAAGGGCATAAATGTGAGTTGAAAAGTCTTGAGGGCATAAAAGAGAAGTGCAAGTTCAAAAAAAACAAAATAGAGTTTGTCCCAAACTACTTATATATCATATGGTAGATATATTCTTAATTAAGTAGGTCTCTTGTGAAACTAATTATTCACCATGAAATTTATTTTATATTACATATTTGATATTTTAGTTATTCCGACTAATGCATTTTTATCATGTAAGTCATATTCTTCAGTTATCATTGCTAACACCTTTATTGTAACGTAAGATATACGCTTTAGTATTACGAGTAATACCCTTCCAATAATAATAAGTTATACCCGTCAATTATCAAGACTAATATACTTTGGGTAATATAAGTCATACATCTTAACCAGTCTCACATATTTCTCGTGTGAAACTTGTTTACTCTATAATGTCTTCCTTATTTAAGTTCTAGCCCATCACTTAAGACAAAAACTTGTGTGAACTCGAGTTTATGTGAACTCTATTTTTTTTAATATCACTGTTACTTACAAACATTATTATTGTTATGCACAAAAACTCTCACTGTTATGCAAAAAAATATTTTTTAAGTAGTGAAACTTTTTATAAATAACAATGATAGTTTTTGTGCATCACAGTGATAGAGTTGATGTATAGACATGGTTTGTAGGGATGTTACTTATCACTTTAAGCAAAAAAATTTTATGCTACTTGGGTAGTATCAGTACTGAAAATTAGTTGTTTTAAAATTTGAATGTCTTTTTTGTACTGAAATTTCAGAATGGAACAATACAATTTTATTTTTTGGGTATCGTAACAGATTATTTATTACAAATCAAATCAGACCGAAACAAATCGAAATGAATAAAATGATTTTTTTTTACGATTCACTCCTTTTTCTTTTTAATGACAAATTTTATTTAAAAAATAAAATATTAATTAGTGCATGATCACACAAGCATAACACATCTTCAACCACATCTTAGGCCTATATCCGTTCAAACTCAAAACATAACAAATGATGTGATAATTAATACGTGGTTAAAAAAATATATTAAAAAACGCAACACACCATCAATAATGTATATAAATACGATAAACAAAATTCTTCTTAACTCCAATAACATTATAATAAATTATAATTTATAGATATAAAATAAAGTAATATTTTTAATTTAATATATATTTAATTCGATTATTCGGTTGGATATGGTGTTCATATGGGTTTCTGTACATTGATTGAATAATATTCAAATTCATTCGAATAAAAAAAAATTAATTTAATTCTGTTCGATTAAAGTAAAAAGGTCAACATATGTTTTCAATTGGATATGTTTTTTGTTGCAGATTTTGATGTGTGATGATTCCCAAACTTCATAAACAATCATAATTTTACCATCTATTTTGATATGTTATATAATATAATATATTAAAGATACTCCGTGTTAAAAGTCCACCAATCTTATCTCCTTCTTAAAAGTTATTTTATCATTTTAATTATTAATATAAAATTTGTTCGCAAAAATGAGTATAAAAATTAATTGTGTATAAAATTGGTGGAAGGAGAAAATATGATATAACATCCTAAAACTTTGGTGGATAGTGCTTAGTAGGGTAGCATTCAGTAGAAAGAAAAACCATTAAAACGCCCGCAACTTCTTGGGTGTGTTTTGGAGGAGGACGAGGAGGAGGAGAAAATGTATAGGGGTTAGAATTTTAGTGGACGGGGTAGAATAGACAGTTCAAGGGGTGTGTATAGAGATAATTAGCTACACATGGGGGTAGAAATAATAGAATGAAAATAAAGCAATAAACAATGAACAAACGCAAAACCTCTGGGTATGCCGAAGTTCAATCCATGCCTCAATATTCTCAAATCCCTAGCTCAAAACCCTAGATTTTATTTACACATTTCTTTTACCCAAAATCGCTCAGCTTACAACTCCGCAATTCAATTTATCCTAACTGAGGCTCAAGATTCCCAATCCTCAAAAACCCAATGCAGTTATCCTGTTCAAAAGGAAGAAGAAGAAATGTCCCCACAAAAGCAACAGCGAGATCTTTCCAGTATCAAAATTTCACATCCATGGCGCGAATGGGTGGATTTAATGGAGAGGTTATTAAAAAATGGATACTTTGAAGAAATTGGAAACCCTTTGGCGAAAAATGGGGAATCAGGCAATAAGGAGGCGAATTTGATAAGAACAGCTTGTTTAAATTTCGCCCGCGACAATTACCAACTTATACGGTACAGTTCTTATTTTGCTTTTATGTGCACTTTGGTTATTTAATCAGCGTTTGTTTTGATTATTTTCCTGCGGAATTCCTTGATTTTGCTCACTAGAATTGCTTTTTCAGTGAATGTTTGGAACGAGCCATGCAGATAACCTGTTTGATATAAGTACTGACTGAGATGGATTTTACACTTCCGCTAAAGAACGTAAAATAATTATGTAATGGCTAAGTAAATCATAATAGGATCTTGTGACTTGTGTGGTTCATTCAGTTTCTTCATGTGAGTAATGCTTATTTTCTTGAATAATAATTGCAATTTAATGTTCAATATGGAAATCTGGGCTCCATTTTGCAGATACTTATCACGAGAAGATATTCAAATAATTGCTGAGTCCGGATGTCCAAGCACAGATAGAAAAGTAGTGAACTCAGGAAAGCGTCTAAGAGCTCATGTTGGATTAAATGAAGGAAATGTAAGGTTTACTTGTCCATTTGGTTAGGAATAAAAATGTATGCTAGATGTACTTTGTTATTTTAAGACAGTCTGATTTATTTTAGTAGGTTTGCAGCTCGTGCATTTTAAGAGGCGATTGTGATAGAGCATATGTAACTGCACGTGTAGATGAAGGTGGTAGAACTGTAGATGTTATGCGCCTTTTGTTGACATACGGTCTTGATCCCATGACTGGGTCTGTGGAAAACAAGCCATGTTTAAACAAAAGTGTTAAAGAATCTGTACGAACATTGTTGAAAGAAATGGTGGACGTTAGAGTCAAAGGGCATGATGGTCAACCACCAAAAGCCGTCACTCGTGAGCAGACCTCATCGAAACAAGAAAATGATGTTGACCAAGAAAAAAGTCAAACGAATGTTCCAATGAAGCAAGGGGATTGGATTTGTCCCAAGTAAGATGCATCTCCTGCTTATAATGTACTTTTGCATTCATTCCCATTAATCTTCCTCAATGTTATATATTAATACTGTCGTGATTTTTCCCAGATGCAATTTCATGAATTTTGCTCGAAATATCAAGTGCTTACGTTGTAATGGCTTCTTTAAGGAAAGAATGAAGCAATTGGCAGAAGAACAGGAACAACTTCCGTTGAAGAAAGGAGACTGGATATGTGGCCAGAAATAATCAGTTGAAATACTCTTTTTTTCATCCATCTGAGTCACTTGTTTTCTTTTGTTTTTATGAGGATTACTTTTATGCAGATGCAGCTGTTTGAACTTTGCTAGAAATACGAAGTGTTTTATGTGTGAGGAGAAGCCTCCCAAGCGGAAAATAAATCCTGGAGAATGGGAGTGTGACTCGTAAGTTTTGCTTGTATTTTAATGAGTAAAACCAGTTGCATGGTGCAACTGGTGCTCAACTAATACTGTTCAATGAAAACAACTAATACTGTTCAGTGAAAACAACTAATACTGACCAACTAATATCTTTTAGTAAAACAACTAATACCATTTAAAAACACTTGAGTTGCACGGTGAAACTGGTGCAATAGAAGTATTTGTCTATTTTAATTGGAAATCATGTCAAAATGGAGTTTTATGTGTGCCTTCTATACACAGGTGTAATTATATCAACTTTAGAAGAAATATGGTATGTCTGAAATGTGACCATAGGAGACCAATTGCATCAAAGGGTGCAAATGACACAACCCAACCCGTAAACAATGATGTCAAGAATCACCAGAATCAGAGTTGGTATCCACAAGAAAAGCAGAGTAGGTTTGGGGGTGTTGTTTCCTTGACTTTTGTTGAAAGTGAGAGTCAAGATCACATCAGCTCAAGCTCATTGCATCGTTCAACGGGGTTTATGGACTTCCCAGTTGTTGGAGGTATGAGTAGGGATGTAATCGAATCGAAGCGAATATTGCAGTGTTCGATTCAATTCGTTAAAACTATTCAAATATTTATATTCGTTTAAAATTCAAATATAATATATATTATGGATTTTTCATTAAATTCATAATATAGTAATTAATTATATATTAAATAAAAAATAAATACATTAATCGAGCATTCGCTAATACCGAATCATATATAATGGTGTTCGTATTAAGATTTGAGTACTTTTCAAAGAAAAAATTAAATTTGTATTCGAACCCCGAATTTGAATATTTCAAAATCAAATACAAATATCGAATCGAATTAAAAATATTTGATTTTCTTGCATTGCTAGGTAAGAGTGACTTGTCTAGGGATGTGCAAAAGCAAGAATTATGGAAGATGGAAATGGCTGCTAAAAGCAGAAGTGTGGATCGTGCAAGGGATGATACAAGGAAAGATACGAGGAACGATACAGACAGTCACAGCTCTTACATTTTTCGAGGAACAAGTAAAAATCATGCATTTGATGATGACGACGATGACATGGCTGAATGGTTTGGTGGGATGAAAAAAGTGTGATTATGAACATTGGCTCTCCACAAAGTAAGTATATCTATGATTTTGTGGTAATTGAGAATGTTTCCGCGTGATGACCTTAGAATGCAATTGAATCATAGTCACTGAAAATAGCTTAATTTACATCCTGAGTTTGCTTCCTGTTTGTTGTAACTTCAAGTGATTTCTGGGGGTTATGTACTGCTTCTATATTTTTTTTTATCGAGCTTTCACAAATCCTTGTAGATGTCCAATTTCTTATTTATACCTATGCATACATTTCATTCAACTTCCTATTGAAATATGTGTAAGTGATGTATTATTCAACTAGGCATTATTAACATCTTCTGCTTGGAAATATGCCAGGAAACTGACAAAAGGAAAATATATATTCTCTCCGTCCCACTATAATTGTCTCGCTTTCTTTTTATGGACGTTCCACTATAATTTTCTCATTCCATAAAAGGAAAAAGTAACTCCACTACCAATAATTTTTATCCTCACTTTTCACACAATACTACAAAAAAATATCACTCACTACTCCACTCATTACTCCACATACTTTTTCCCCTCTTCCAATATCCAATACTACCCTTTTTTTTATTATTTTATTATTATTCCTTAAACAAAACAACAAAAAGAAACGGGACAATTACACCGGACGGAGGGAGTATTTTGTTTATAACCGTCACCTTTGCTATATATTATAACAAATACTAAAGATTTTTTTTTTTTTTTTTTTAAAAACAATGCTAAAGATTATTGAGCCAACCAAGATCATTGATTGTAATACACATTTTAATAAGATTGTTGCGTTGAAAAGGAAACACAAATAACTATTGCCATAAAGGAGCCTACAACAATGATGGAATAAAACTTTCTTAAAAAAGAAAAGGATTAATTTTGATGACTAAAAACTAGTTTCCTCCATGTCCTTGATCACCAGAATTAGCTGCTCCACTCCCTTCAGCAGTAGATGGATTTTGAGTCTGGGGGTGTACATATCGATATCTACCTGAAATTGGATCAATGCCAACACTACCCGATGGATTTAGAGGCTGCGCAGAGAGAAAAAACTCGTTAGGAGTAAGGCAACGTCCACCACTAGATAGGTCCAAAGACGAACAAGTATTGAAAAATCCGGTAGAAACTTGGCCACATCCGCCACCACCACCAGATGGATCTTGAGGTGGTTGTGGATACATATAGTGGCTAGGAACATCTCCATTTCCGTTGTCCATTTCTTCATGAGACGACATACTGGTCAAAAATGGGTTTGAATTATGACCACTCCCACCAGCCGTAGATGGTTCCTGAGGAAGAAAATACTGGGAAAAAAGATGACCATTTTCATTAGCATATGATGGATCATGAGCCAAGTCAGGAATACCATAATAGTTGCTAGGGAATTGATCGATCCCCGTATCTGGTGCAGAAGTTGAGGCTCCATTTTGGAGTTGCTCGATTCTGCTCTCCACCTGAGATTTAAAGCTTTTGAACCAATTTATCTGCTCGTTCACTTGCTCCATATTTAAACTCTCGATAGGGGTTTCTTCCCACCACCCCTTTTGTCGAGTTCTCTCGATTTCTTCGAGATATTTATTTTTTTCTTGCAAGGCTTGTTTTTCCTCTTGTATCTCGTCTAGCCTTCTGTTCAGGGCATCAATATTGGACCGAGTAGTGGACTCCACGATCCTTGTATAAGCATCTTGTGGCTGGTTAGGGTTTCTGTACCTGTTAACCACAGATTCCATATTGGGATGGAAAAAAGAATATGGGACATTAGTTGGCGAAAACATGATAATGCCAATATTAACACCGCATAAATTGCTCAGTTCGCTCGCTTTCTTATACAAGCCGACACGACGTTTTGAAAACGTCGCATACATGTCATCCCGATTCTGTATGCGGCTAATGAGAATTCTTTGGCGACCTCTTGTTTGTTTTCCAGCCATCGAAGAACAAATATAAGAAATGAAGATTATTACTAGCTATAAAGAATATGAAATACAAGTTTGTAAGGAAAAACTAAAATACTGCAAATAATGATTTAGTGGTTATAATTTCTTCTGCTGTATAGTATACTGAGATATTTATAATGATAAGTGGTCAAATGTATTCTAATTTATATAGTAACTTGATTCATCCTTCATTTTCATTTATGTAACATATAGAATTCGATTCAAAATTCACCGAAACATTTTAATTTGTTCAACCTTGGAAATTAGGTAACTAAATAACACGTCAAATATATCATATTTTCTTAAAATGGAAATATTATGAAGTATTGCACTAATACACTTGTATAAATATGAGTAATCTAGCCCCCAGGGCATAGCCAAGTGGTAAAGTTTGTGGTGATGTGGGGAGAAGTCCCCCGGCAGCGCAGGTTCGAACCCCGTGTGGGACAAATTCTCAATTGAAATATTATGGGGGTTTGTCCTGGGGATTGAATCCTGTTGGCTTTCTCCCACAAGTGTCTGCCACTTTGGCACATCCTTCGATTTACAACCCGCCCGACTGAGGGGCCAACTGCACGGGTGGGGGGAGTTTCTCGTCTCTTCCTCACAAAAAAATAAAAAATAAAAAATATGAGTAATCTGATAATCCATTCTTGAACAGTCCACCAATTGAAAATTAATACAATAACATTTTGTTTCACATTTATTAATTATTCAAATCTAATTCTAATTGTTGCTGTACAAATTGATATAGAGAATTAACAGTAAAACCTCACGTTTCCCTACGTTGTGTATATTTCTTATTGTGCAATGGACCTTTTTATTATATTTAACGTTCAATAAGATCCAAAGTATTCAGTAAACCAATTATATTGCAACTAGTAATTCACCCGAGTGATGCTCGATAAGTCTCATTTTCTATATTATGTAATAAATTATGAATTTAAGAAAATATATCTAATTTAAAAAATACTTTTATGATCCAAATATTAAGTGAAGGTTTGTCTCACGTGTGAGATAGTCTCACACAAAATTCCCTTTTACTATAATAATTCTATACATATTTTTTTTTAAATGTATATTAATACTAGACTCTCGATTCATTATATATAGGCTCCTTTGGGTAAATTGATAAAGGCTAAACAGAAACAGGCTCGAAAGGAAGATAACAAGAAAAGACAAATCAGGTGGCTTAGCCCATCTGGCCACTGGGCTCCTCAATTGAGTGGGAGACCCAAGTTCGATTCCCTTTGGGAACGAATTGGAGTTATAGGAGTTATAAGGTGGATTGATGAATTTGTGGAGTATTTAGGTGTTTGGCGTACTAACTACTAATAACTAACATTGTACGATAAAAAGAAAAAAAGAAAAGACAAGATTATAATACACGACTAAAAACAAAGAAGATGCAGGATGCCTTACAAGCTTCCCTATATGCCACTACAAATACTAGTCTTCGTTAGTTTGCTTCTTTCATGATTCATGTTGTACATTTTGGTCATCCGGTCACTTTCGGGCCAGAGACATTCTTTCTCTTGTATGGGTCACTTTTGGGCCCACCCTTTTTCTTTTTCTCTTAATAAAATCGCTTATTGGTCAATTCATTATATATAAGATAAGTTTTAATGCATTAAAATTTTAAATATATATTATATTTTTTTAAAATTATATTAACGTTTGCCAACATCAATGTTGTTAGCTTGTAGTAAGACATTTTATGATATAATAAATGAGTTTTATCAATCCAGGGCCTGAAAGATGGTAAAAACTATCAATTTAAGGTCTGAAAAATATTTCCTTTCATTTCAAGGCCTGGAAGATAGAAAACTATCAATTCAGGGCATAAAGAGAATTAAATAAAAAAGGTCCCGTAACTTTGCACCTTTATTGAAAATGTCCCGTATATATCACTTGTTTCAAT
This sequence comes from Stenogyne calaminthoides, assembly GCA_037126765.1. NCBI lineage: Eukaryota > Viridiplantae > Streptophyta > Magnoliopsida > Lamiales > Lamiaceae > Stenogyne > Stenogyne calaminthoides. The sequence continues at coordinate 32,922,213 of JBBCBC010000018.1, forward strand.
TTAGTCCCGTATGTATTCAATTTGTGCCGATTTAGTCCCAAACCGCCAGACCAGTCAAACCAGCCAAAAAAGACGACATTTTTGGCGCGTGTGATACACGCGCCCCTAATTTGAGACTAAATCGGCCCAAAAAACGACGTCGTTTTTGGTAGTTTGACTGGTCTCCGGCGATTTGGGACTAAATCGGCACAAATTGAAAACATACGGGACTAAATTGAAACATGTGATATATACGGGACCTTTTCAATAAAGGTGCAAAGTTACGGGACCTTTTTTATTTAAATCCCAGGTATGAAAGATAGAAACTATCAATTTAAGGCTTATAAATTTTAAGGCCATGTTTGACACTAAAACCCTAAACCCTGAATACTAAACCTAAACCCTAGACGATGAACCCTAAACCTTGAACCATGAACCCTAAACCCCTCTAAACCGTAAACCCTAAAAATAAAAAAATAAGAACATGAAATAAGGATATGAAATATAAGGGTCAAATATGACCTTAAAATGTGACAACCTCAAATTGATAGTTTTTATCCCTGAATCGATATTTTTCTATATTTTAGACCTTGAATCGATATGAAAAATCTTTAAGGCCTTAAATTGATAGTTTTGTCATCTTTCAGACCCTAAATTGACATTTTTCATATAATAAATTAATATATACATATATAATTAAGTAAATTGAATATTTGAAGAAGAAAAAAATATTGAAGTTTAATTACAAATAAATATCTTATTTAAATCTACTTAAATAAAATTCATTTAAAAACTAATTATTTAATAAAACAGATAGCAAAATATCCATTACATTAGTCAGATAATATTGTGTAATGAGAATAATAGTTATAAAACCTATGAAAAAAAAAGATGCACTATTTTAAACTTATTAGGCTTTTTAGAAAAATTTTAATACTGAGATTTTCTGAATTTAATGCCTTATTATATCAGTTTGTAAAATTAGAATTCATATTTTTTAATTTTATACAAAAAAATTAAATAAGATGTTCGAATTAAATAGTGATTTAGTTAATTAATTAGAGAGTGTGTGGAGAGAGAGGAATGAGAGTGAAAACATATTGACAGTGGAAAGAGAAAATGAGAGGGAGTGGACTTGTAAAATAAATTTGGATTTGTTGTAATTATTTAATGTATTAAATTTGGACTTGTAAATAATTTTGAAATTTTGTGAAAAGGGGAGAAAGAGAATTCATAGTAAAACTTCAAGTTTCCCTACGTTGTATATATTTCTCATTGTACAATGGACCTTTTTATTATATTTAACGTTCAATAAGATCCAAAGTATTCAGTAAACCAATTATATTGTAATTAAGAAGTAAAAAAGGCCTGATTAGACAGAATTACCAAAATCCGGCCACATTTGAAAGTTAAACATTGAAAAGGCGAGCATAAGTATATAAATACATCATTTTGAATCTTCAAACATTCCCACAAATCACGAACTACATTGATAAATGCAATGTAATGTATCTGAGTAAAAATTTATGAGATTTATTAATAGATACATTTCAAAATTAAACTTACTAATAGGTACAAAATAATTACATATAAACAAGCACATTTGCACTTTCACGTGCAATTTTAACTATATATGCAATTTCATTTGTACCTACTAATAATTTGCGCCAAAATATTTGTACCTATAAGTAATTTTCCCAAAAATACACTAACTTTGGACTGCCAAAATCGCAATTTTTTCATGAGGCCAAACTTTCATGCACAATTGATAAAATGATTAAAGTGGGAATCAAATTTTCGGACATAAAATTATTCAGACAAATTCGGTTCGTAGTGCTAAATATCAACTCTCGTCCCATGGATAGATAGGCAGAATTCATTACATTACATTACATTTTTACCATTTCCTGAAAAAGCTAGCTAACATTCTACATGGAATTTTACAATTTATACTACTACATAATGTTTTTTCCCTTCCCTTTTTTTTTTGTTTCTGTTTTCAACCTGTTCAAATCTGGGTTAACCTAGAGGATGCAACACCTGATCACTATCCCCTTTTGGTCCACCCTCGAATCCTCGTTGCCTGTAAAACAACTTTAACTGCATCAGTAAAATTAGAATAGGGAAATCACCAGTAGAAATACCTTCAAACTATGGCAATTTAGACATTAAATTGATATTCTAAAACAGTCTTTATCCCTAATAAAGATTCTATTTAAGTGAAATTTCCATAATGTTCTTGTAACAAATTGCTTGAATATAGTTGAATAAGTTTCACCTGGGGAGGAAATACCGAAAATACCGGTATACCGCACTTACCGAACCGAAAAATATCGATTTTATCAAAATTTTCGGTATACCGAAATTTTCGGTAAGATATGGTACCGTACCGAAATTTTCGGTATGATAACGGTATGAAAATATAGAAAACTTCGGTATACTGAAATATTTCCGGTATACCAAAAATATTTCGGTATACCGGTATATACTGAAATATCTGTACGGTATCGGTATGTAATATTGACATACTGAAAATTTTGGTATGCCGAAATTTCGGCATACCGATACGACAACAGTATGACATTTTTCGGTATCGAAAATTTCGGTACTATAACGGTATGACGAGAAAATTTTCGGTATGCCGTACCGTCCACCCCTAGTTTCACCTACACATGCTGTCCAAAAAATTGCAATAACTAAGATTTGAACCTTGCACCTCTTACATAATATTTTTGCCTAATTGCACATTTGCACTAAACCCACTGAACTATCACTGCTGAAATTCTACCTAAACTACCTAACTATTTTTTGTTGCATACAAACTATTATTTTATTACACTTAAACCACCGAATTAATTTTTCAGGCCAAACTTTCTCCTTATTTTATACATGTGCACCACACGTGATTTTTTAAATTTTTGTATACTAAGCACAACCCTTTTTTCCTCACCCATTCTACAACCAAGTTGCAAACTCTTTCTTCCTCAATTTTTTATTTTTTAAGTCTGAAGAAAGACAAAAAATACTGAAACTTAAGATGGGGATTCGTGAATCAATTGCAAAATAGGTGGAATTTAACACAATAATTTTATTCCAATAACTGTTTAAGCAAGTATACTAATATACACCCTAAACAATTATTAATTCATGTACATAATTATATTTTTTATTATTAAATATATTATATACTATGAGTATTTCATTTTTTAATTAAAGATCCGCTTAACACGTGGGCACTAAACTAGTGGAGTCATATATGAGACTTAGTGACTTATTAGATATTGTACATTAAATTAGTTGACTAACGATAATAAGCTATAATTTTCAGAAACACGGCTCTATTTTTTGGGACAAAGAGTGTTAATGTAGTTATCTTATCTCATATTTCTTGTTTATTGCATTGTTGAATCAAATTCAACAAACATCACTCAATTTTACAATAACTAAATGAGGGATCTACAAAAGGATAACATGAAATAGTACCAGATACTGAAAAAAAAATAAAAAAAAATGAAGGAAATTTCAATCAAAAATATGAAAGGCAAAACAAAAGCAACAAAAAGGATAACATACAGCTTTCTGGTAGGACTTGCCAGTGAATATTTCTCAGTAGTAGGAATTAAAGTTCAGAGATGCATCACAAGAAAGGTGTTATTCAGGAGTTCCAGACTACTATCAAACTTCTCTTAAAAATTATATCCTCTCTCCAATATAAAATTACGAGGCAGAGCTAACTAAACTAGGAAAAAAGTTTTATAAACACTCTAATTTGTCAAAGGCTCACATGCAAGATTCTATACATCAGTAACTTATCAAGCAAATTTTCGTTCACAAAGAAAAATAATAATAAGTTAACCTTTTTTAGTGGCCCAGCGTTACTGGAAATCTCATCATCTTTAACTCATTACTTAAAGTGCAGTAAGTTTTTTGCTTGCTTTCACATAAACTTTCCAGGCTTCTAAAATGAATTAAATATATGGTTCAGTTAGGAGATTTTTGCTCATTCTTATCTTGGCCATCTAAATCCAACCATCACATGCAATTCTTTCACCAGAAGATAGAATGTTGAATACTCCCATCATTTCAATGCTCAGGTATTTGGTTTTAGGAATTCAAAATAGTATCTGAAATTTCCCCTATTTTGATGAGTAAGCCTCTTGTACGCCAATTGTATGGTGCAACTGTACACAACTAATACTTTCCAGTGAAAACAACTTGTATTGTTTGGTGAAAACAAATAATACTTACCAACTACTACTGTTTAGTGAAATCAACTAATACTTTTATGCACTTGAGTTGCACCTGGAGCATACAAGGCTTTGTCTATTTTGATATGTGAAATTCTAAAATACTATAAGCATATTCCCAGTGAATCTTCAGTAAAATACTTTCCCATAATGCTTCTATGCTATGGTCATATTCAACTCTACAATTTACAAAAATTGAAAAAAAAAAAAAAAAGGAGTGATGAAGTAGGAATATAGTATATAATATATCTCTGTTCCCTTATAAAATTCAAGACTAAAGTAAAGATAACATACCTTCAGGAGGCTGAGCCAATTTACGATTTTGGGGAGACATCATTTCTTTTTTCAATTGCATTAATATATCCTCCATTGTACACTCCCTTTTCCAATCAGACAGCATGGGGAAGAGACTGGGTTCAACCTTAATAATTGTTTGTCAAATGTTAGAGATAAATCATATGACCACACATGACATGTATTTTTTAACACTACTTACCACACCAGTTTCGTGGTTAACACAGCTCATATTTATCCGCGTCTGGAACCTTACAGTAGGCGGATTCTCTGGATATTCCTTTCCACAGAATAATTTTAATTGATATATGCGCCCTTCATGAACAGACTGTTGAGCAGAATTCACAATTAGAGAAAAAGTTCATTCATCTGTCATGCTATATAGAAATACATAACCCTTTAGCAAAGTCTAAGGATAAACTTGTACTTGATGAATAGAGAGATAAGAGTAGAGTATACTATAACAATGTCCAGAAATTTCACCAAATCAATGAATTGTTAGGTAGATGAATATTCAGAAACAAGATGCTCAAGAGAAGGCACATTTTCAAAGGAAATGAAAGAATTATCAGGTGACTCATTTGATATTCAAACAAATAAAACTAAATCATACAAGAGTAACATTTGTGCGAACTTGGTTCACATGAATTACATCCCATTACTGACTTATTTACAAAATGGGTCAAATGAAAACTTATATATAGGATCCATTTAGGGTGTTTTTGGGTAGGATCAATAGAATAAACAGATCTCAGGTATGCAACCAGGTTCATACAAGTTTTTGTCATGGTACAATGGATAATACATGGCTTTCATGAAACACTGCAAATGCAATTACGGGAGTAAAAGAGCAATATAAAATAGTTTCCAGATAATATCGAGGTAAATCTTGCTGGACATATGTTATAAATTACTAGAAGTGAAGCAACAAAAAGGGAACTCACGTTAGGAGGACCAATGATGGTCCCTGTCCACGACTGCATGTATACATCATCAGCATCATCCATCCCATAGCTGACTGTTCCATCCCCAATCCCCTTCTCTCCCCGTTCAAGCTCTTCCAATAACCTGAAGTTCCTAGGAACTGAAAAATCCCAAAATGGTCCAAAGAATGATCAGATGTTCAACAAGACCTCAAGAATGCAGCAGTTCAACTAGTAAAACAAACTTGGATTACATATTTCATCACTTGCTTGAAGATCAAAATATTAGCATCATAATGAATCCAATATCACTATAATTCTAAGACACCTTGACGGATAATAGTGTTAGGAATATAAGCTAGGGAGCCCTAACTTAACCCAAAACCATGGTCAAAGGTTAAGGATTGACTCCCACTTATATACCCTTCCACACTTTTATGTGGAAACCGTTGTGGGATCGTAACAATCGATCCCCCTTAAAGCTGGACGTCCACGGACGGCACACTCCGGGTGGCAACCCATATGCCAAGGCCCACTTCCCGGGTGGCAACCCCCCTTGGGCCCACATCCGAGGTGGCAACCCCTGGGCCCACCATCGGGTAGCCCCATTCCGCAGCCCGCCCGAGTTTCCCACAGACGGCGTCAATTGTTAGGAATATAAGCTAGGGAGCCCTAACTTAACCCAAAACCATGGTCAAAGGTTAAGGATTGACTCCCACTTATATACCCTTCCACACTTTTATGTCGAACCGATGTGGGATCGTAACAATTAGTATAATCATGGCTATAGATTTTCCTTTATCCACGTGACTAATTCATGATTCCGTTCACTAACTTGTAATTGCTTCAAGTCTCATTTGTTGAAACCAATTTTTCAAGTCCAGCCGTTGTTCGGGATTCCCTCAACAAAGAAGTTCAAAATCTGATGTTATAATACACTTTTTCATATTTTTGTCCTAAAAAGAGTAAGTAAGTTGTTTAGCATGCAAGATGAAAAGTTCACTCAGCAAGAACCTTCCATTATTTGTTACCACAGTCAGTAGTGACGTTTGTATGGGGGAATTTAGGGAAAAACAGGTTAAGTCGAATGGTAAACGGAAAGGTATTTAGGTAAGAACAGGTTTACTGTGCCAGTTAGTCCTCCCCAACTTACACTGTCAATAAGGAGGGTGGGTGAGACAGGTCAGAAGGGGTGGGATGGCCCCTTGCATCCAACAAGGAGAGTTTCCACCTAACTTGTAAATCTCATTCTCATGATTCTAAGGAAAAATGGAAACAGGTTGTTGGGTACAGAACCAAAAACAACGCCCTAAGGAAAGTAAGGCCTAAACATATAATGAACATTAGGTCAAATGTGGAGTAGTTGTAAATTGAAATTTAGCCAAAACAGCCAGCTATTATCCAACACTATATGACTATAAGTTTGATTGCAGTAAAAAACTGCTGCATATTAGTAAGTGATCAAGCTGAACAAGTATTGACACCTAAATTACCGATAGATTAGACTTCATTGACCCAACTCAATCGATGCCAGCTAACATTTACATGTTTAAGTCTCTTAACTGGTCACACATACACGATGCACCAATTAATTTCACACTAAACATTGTAATCGGGGTTCTGCACAAATAATAGGGGAACTTCAGTTTCCTCAAGCCATAGAACCCTAACCCAACCTTCCAGGGTTCTTGTGGCCGATTACACTTATCCTCATCCAAATAAGCAACTATTTCCCTCGAAAAAAAAATAAATCATTTTTTATAAGCTTTCTGTTACCCTATATCTTCGTCTCTCTAATTAGTTCAAGATTTCCACACTAAATGTTCTGCAAATATTCTTCTGTATCTAAGATTTTAGAACTTTAACTGTGTCAAATTAAAGAGTCAGAAATGGAGCTAAGAATCAGCTATTCCTCATTCTTCACTAGTTGTAGCACCACCAGTACAAACACAAGATCAAATTCCGCACTTCAATTATAAAACTAAGGTAAGCGATTATGATAAGGGAGTATACTGACAGGTTAAAAATCAACAAAAGTCGTGCACAAAGAAATGATTAATTATTAAATTCTAACCGTAATTCATATCGAAATACTAATTAAGGAACTCGGTCAGATACCGTAGTCGTTTGCAATTAAAGTATGCAACCATAACCGATTTGATCTGAATCGAGAATTAGAAAAAGGAAAAATCAGAGGAGTTGGAAGCTTACCGACAACGCGTGATGATCCTTCAGAACCCATATATGATATAATATCAGTGCATTCACAGGAGAGTGGAAGGAGTTTGGGGATGAAACTGTAATTGCGTTTGAGAGAGATTTGATCAAGTGGTAGATAGAGGAGCAACCTTTTACTGTTGGAGAAGACGGGTTAAGCTTTTACGGTGTTTGAGGAATGAGGAAATACGGCCCATTTCAGGTTAAAGTTAAACTGGGGTTATAAAAAGAAAGTAAGGATAACTCGATTATTATATTTCCGTTTGTAGTGTTCCATGCTTGATTACTTTCTTTAAATAAAAATATTTATTTTATCATTTTATCACATAAAATATTAATAAATAACTATACATCACTTTATCACATAAAATACTAATAAATAACTCGTTTTACTCCAACACTTTATCACTTTATCACGTTTTCTTAAAACTCGAGCACACAGTAATGTGACAATTGAGTTTGGGACGGAGGTAGTATTTGATAATATCTCAAATACGTTGTCTAGTCCGGTATTGATTCAGTACACCATCCACTCATAATGTATTTTAGAATCATATAATTTATTATATTGTAAGATACAATTTATTTACACTGAATATATAATTATTAATATAAAAAAAATATTAGAGGCACATTTGCGTGAGATCGTCTCACGGTGAGACGTATGTAATTTTTGAGCATTTACGCTTTAATTCTTTGGGAGGGGTGACTGTTGATTATACTAAGTTGCACTTTGTCTCATGCATGAGATGAATTTTTGTCAAAAAATTAATTGCACTATTCAATATAAATAAATTACATCTTTTATTACAACAATTTGCATGATTTTAAAATGATTTATGAATACATGGTGCACATATATGCACATAAAACCGACTCATTATTTAAATAAAAGAGAGACGGGAGGGAGTATTAACTTTTCATTCTTATTATATGATTAATATTTTTTTAGTAATTTTTCAAAGAAAAAGAAAAAAAATATTTTATTAACTTTTTAAGATAATTATATAAAATTATCAATCACACGCTACAATTGATGCGCAGAATTATCATTAATAACATTTATGTTACAAATTACTAGTATTTGTTTTATTATTATGTCAGGCGAGAACTTGTCAAAGGACAATTATTTGATACTTTGGTGCAACAGATGAACGATCCAGAAGAGGGATAGCTATTAGCTAGGCGACAGACATTATGACTACAAATGCTAAAATCAATTTTGATGTGAAACTTAAATTTGTGACCGTTCTTTTTCTTATAAAATCACGAATTCGAATATCTTTAGATTAAAATTACAAGACTGCCCAAATAAAGCAATATGCATAATGTATTTGCACTAAAAGTTACAAGAATGCCCAAATAAAGCTAACTACGAGTTCCAACTTCCAACGTGAAACGAATTAATCAAATAATAAAATCAGAATACAGTATGCAAATTGTATTATCCTGATTAAAAAAATAGTATGCAAATTGTATTATCGCTTTACTTTTACTTTAAGTTTAATTTGTGCATTTTGTAATATATGCAAATTGCGGGTTATATATATATATATAGTTATGATATGGGCTGTCAATAAACATGTGACATTCTCAAATAAGTTTCTAAACTATAAATCGTAAACCTTAAACCATCAACCGTTGGTAGGGTGAACCATGAACAGGGTTAGGCGATTTTGAGTCGGGTTGAGTTGGGTTTGGACCGGTAAAAAAAAATCTATTAGAACCCATATCAAAAATATATATATATATATATATATATATATATATATATATATATCATTTGAGTTCATTTTATTTATTTTGTATCTCTCTCTCTTCTCCTCTCACCTGTCGCCGCGAAAATTACCCTCTTCGTCTTCCGAATCAAATTTCAAACGGCCAAACTTCCTTCACACAAATCGCGTCTCAAGCGACCGGAAACGTCTCCGCACTCACCGTCGTTGAAAATCGCCGTCTTAGGTTCATCTTTTTCACTGTTGTTCGTCTTTTTTATTATTATTATTTGTTGGAGGAATTTGCATTTTCATTTTCGACGATCTCACTGTTATGAAAAAAAACTATCACCAATACACATAAAAACTATCGCTGTTACTTAGAAAAAATTATTGTTGTTGCTCAGAAAAACTATCACTGTCATTGTATGTTAAACTAAGTATCACTATTATATACATAAATTATCACTATTACGCTATGTTGCACGGATGCGGGGACGCGAGTGCGGGGGCGATACGATACAGGTGCGGGGATACGTATTTTTAAAATATTTAGGGTGCGATTCGGCAAAGATACGTCTATTTATTTATAATTTATTATATATAACACCTAAAAATATATATAAAGCTAAAATTCGTAAAACAAAATGTATGCAATTCAAATTTTTATCTTCCTCAAAACTTGACAATATTCAATAATTTAATCTAATTAAGTAACAAAACAACAATTCAAATACCATCGCCCCAATATATAAGTCATAATAATGAATTCAATCTAAAACGAGTATCATATTATCAATTTAAGTTGCATTACATAATAAAATTCAATTAAATAACACATCTAATGCTTAATAACATGACCATATTTAAACATCTAGCATGGATTCACGTATCGGATTTGTGTGTCCGTTAATTTATTTTATTTTATAATTTACCGATTCGCCAAGTGGCATCCGGATACGCGAATTCGAGAATCGCACCCCTTTTAGGGTGCGGGTGCGAATTCGATACTGCTTTGTGATATTTTAAGAAGAATCTGTGCATCATAGCTATTATGTATGCAAAAAAATTAACTATTACCAATACACATAAAAACTATCACTGTTTCTTAAAAAGAACTATTATTGTTACTCATAAAGACTATTATTGTCACTGTAAGTGAAACTAAGTATCACTGTTATACATATAAACTATTCTTGTTATGAAGAAAAAATATTACTATTACAAAAAAAAAATGTCACTGTCACTAATGAAGACACAATTTAATAAATAGAGTGACGAAGTGGAATAATTCTAGTAGTTAGAGCACCACTACCTATTGTCCTTAGGTTATGGGTTTGAGTCAACATTTGCCCCATTTAAAAAAAATGTTAATAATAGAGTATTCCTATAATATGTGGTCAATTTATTTCTTAATTTACTTTGCTATAGATAACTTGTATGCTTTCAAGGTAGCGAATTAGTAGTGCAATACATTTAGCATTGCTTGGACAAAGATGTTATTAAATATTTTATATTTGAGCCTCATAGGTCATCATTGAAGTATTAATTGTATTATAACATATTTTTTTTATAAGAAAAAAATTTCATTGATAACGGGCATGAGGAGTACCCAAGTTTACAATGATTTCGAATGATTTAGGCAAAAATGCCCAAGAAGAGGAAAACATATTGCTCCTCACAAAATCAGAATTTAAGCATAGCTAACCAAGTATTTTCCTAGGCTCTAAGCTCTATTTATTAAACGAAACTTTATGTCTCCATGATCCTTTTGCATCTATCTAGCTCCAAAGTCTTCTTTTAATGTCTTCAACAATATCTGTTGGGAGATGAATTTAATAAAAGATATATGATTTTGATTAGATCCCAAAACCCCTGAGTATGACATGTTCAGAATGATCTTGATAGTTGAGTCGAGGATTAGCTTTTTAGAGTATTCAGGGATGTTATCGCAAAATGTATAGTCGCAGATATAGTTCGGGATAGGTTCAAGACTCTACGAAGAACTCAAGATGTTTATGAAGAAAATGAAGTTTGATGATGAAATGAAGGTTTCAAGACTTCGAAGAGGGAAATCGAAAGTATTCAAGACTCGATGTGAAATCGAGATATCAAGACTCGATGAGATCTCGAGGAATCAAGACTTCAAAGACGAAGATTGATTAGTATCGGTCCAAGAGACTCGAAGACTCAAGAGTCAAGACCTCAAGACTCAAGACGCAAGATCAAGATCAAGATTGAAGATCAAGAATATCAAGGCACAAAGAATTATCAAGACTAAGTAAGGTATTGAATGCTCAATTATGAACTGAATGTTCCGAGGCAATGAAATATATCTATCCGAAGGATGCAATCTTCGGAGAAGATCGCGATTCCTTAGAAAATAGATATTTGCCAAGACATTCAAATGCAGACAAAAGGAACTAAGTCAGAAGTGTTGTTAAGGTTATATCAAACTCAGAGTTTGTAACCAAAAGAGCCGTTGAAGGTGTCTACCTTTAACTGGAGACAAAAGTCAAAAAGAGGAAGACGACACTGTACCACCATCATCGACATCGACAAAGGCGGATGGTCATTTGAAAAAAAGATGTCGGATGTACAAAAGTTCCGATCGCAAAAAAAGTGAAGACCGGCTACATGAAAGGCTATTGCCTAAAACGTGTTAGGGAGTTTCAAACCCTAAATATAGCCGTTTCTCACACACCATAAGAGGAAACTCACGAAGCTATCTCTCCAACGGATAGTTTTCAAGAGTGGCCTTGGTGTATGCCTATAAATACTGGTGACCCTCTACATTGTAAGGTTACGGGAAATTTATACGCAACTCAAGAGCTCAAACTTATTCTTGCAAAAGTTAAAGCACTCGAAAAACTTAGAATTTCCCAAGTGCTTCTATATTGAAGAGAGCTCACTAAACTAAGCCTAGCTTGATAAGATTTATCAAAGCTTAAAGAGATATCCTAACCCTTTGCATTGTGCTTCATTGTAAAGGATATCTCATCCTAGTTGGAAACCAACCGAGAAACCCCAAACCCTTGAGAAGGTAGTTGGAGTGTGTTTGTTGGTGAGAAGAGTTGTAAAGAGTTAGTAAACTACGCGGAGTAGTCAGAAAACTCTAGAGGAGAAGTTAGTAAGCTACAGGAGTAGTCTGAAAGCTTGTTTGTGTTTGAGTAAGTAAACTACGGAGGTAGTCGAAAAACCGAAGGTCGGGTTGAGTAAGTAAACTACGTGGAGTAGTCGTAAAACTCGAGGGCGAGTTGAGTAAAGTAAACTACTGAGGAGGTAGTAAAGCTCGAAGTGATTAGTGAATTTTCTCGAGGATCGAGAGAGTGGATGTAGGAGCTTGAGTCTCGAACCACTATAATTCTTTGTGTTGTTTATTGCTTTCCTTATCTGCTTAAGCGTTGTATTGACTTGATTTTGAAAGCATACTTTTCATCGATATTCGGTTGGAATCAATCCCGGAAGTTGCATAATTGAATCACTGACCTAATCACTATTTCATAAAGGGAAGGTTTTTCAAAGAAAGCTTAAAACGCAGTATAAACTAAAAGGCCAACCATTCAAGACGGTCGAGTAGCTAGAACAGAGATAGTTACCAAACCGAACTCTCTTCCGAGGATTGATAAGTTAGTTATCGATCCAAGCAACTCAGGATCTCTCGACACTCGAGGACTCGGTTGGGATTATCCGAGGTATCTGGCGACTCGGGATCATTTGTCTCGAGAGACTTTGACTCGGAGCGATCTGTGCTTCTCGAGAACCTAATCTTGAGGATTATCGACCCAAAAGTGACCTCGAAGAAAAAGTTAAAAAAAAAACACTGAACACGTGTATTCCCCCCATACACATGTAAGACTCGTTTGCACCGGGACCAACAATATCTTTAACCTCTGATTTCTCCTGCCGAAATATGCATTTCGGGCGTTCCAAATGGTCCAAAGGATACACTCCCACAATCCCACCATGAAGGTCTTACCATTCTTCCCTCCAATAAGTCTACTAAAATGGAGTAGGCTTATCTTTGGGTTAAATGATAAAACTGTGCACAACCCAAACCAATCAACACATTCTATCCAAATACGAGATGCAAAATAACATTCGAAGAGAACATGTCTTACAGATTCCGGCTCATTGGTACAGAAGTGGCAATGAATGTTTGAGGCTTGTGGGAGGGCATTTCTTCTTCATGTTCGTCATGGTTGAAATTCGTTCCCATAGTACGCGCCAAGCATGAAGACTCACTTTGTTCGACAGGAATATTGCTTGACAATTTATATATATACATATATATATATATTTATAATGGGAATAGAAGTATGTAATTGTTTACCCTACTTTCATTATTTCATTTTGTTTCTGTGATCACTTAGATGCAATCAATGCAATCAATAGTCCATATTGATTGATTCCGCAATGATATGCATAATCATTATTATTCCCAACTCATATCAAGCGGACCCTAAGTATCGTTATTACATTGTCGACACATACAATAACTATACTCCATTAGACGAAACGGAAAAGCTTAGTGCATGTTAAGGGTTCTTACCAAAAAATGGCAGTATATATGTAAATGTGTAAGAAATATTTGCAGAGTGGTTCCATAAATAAAATGCAGAACGTGACAATGAAAAAAGGAGGATGGTGATACAACTGAGTCATCAGTGGTGCAATCACTACTACACATTTGAGCTTGCACAACTGCACTTGGACAACCCTTTTTTCAAACAGCTCTCCAAGTAACAGCTTGGAGAGCGGTTTTATTAAAAAAACAAAACATTTGTTTCAAACCCATTTGTCTAAGATCACGGCACAGCGGTTATCAATCATTTGTCTAAGTAAACACTTGGACAGCGGTTAATAACCGCTGTCTTTTTTTTTATATATATATCTAATATATATCAATCCAGAACCGAGGCCTAGCTCTCAGATTTCTTTCATTTCTTTCTCTCCACAATTTCCTCTCCCCCCAAATCGCCGCCGTCCGGTTTCCCTTCAACCAAATCGCCGTTGTCGCCGTTGACTTGCTAGCCGCCGTCGTCGGCTTCTCCCTCTCCCCCAAATCGTCGCGCGCCCTCCCGGCCCTACCGCCCCCGCCGTCGCCATCCTCCCCTACCGCCGCCGCCGTCACCTCCATAACACTTAGTATTATCAGTATTCATGTGTTCATTTTTTCTTATTTGTCCGTTATTTTTATGTGTTCATGTATTCATGTGTTCATTTTTGCTTCAATCTTAGTAATATCAGTATTCATGTGTTCATTTTTTCTTATTTGTCCGTTATTTTTAGCTGAAATTATATATTTTGCTTCAATCTTAGTTTTGTTTATATTATATATGTTGCTCTTGTTGTTATTTTGTTTATATTATGTTGCTCTTGTTGGTTTATATTATGTTGCTCTTGTTGTTTTTTACAGTGGATTGATATCATTTCTGAATTGTGTCTTTCATGGTATAAGAATTAATTTACTGGTTGATCTACTTCAGAAGACAATGTCATTCAAGCCTAATACACATGTGTTCATAGTATAATAGTCTGCTATCAACTGAAATTTTAATTTACCATCTACGTGTACCTCCCATGACTATGATGATGATGCAGATGTAACTTATAAGTAGATGTATCATGTATGCATGCATAGATAGTTCTTATCGGAAAGTGTTAATGTTCTTTAGGTCTATGGCCTAGAATGCTTTCTGCTATGAAGTAATTCACGGTTCTTTTTTCGTTTCCATGTGATGCATGATTATTGTGCCTGGTAGAAACAGTGGGGATATTCATGTAATATGCATGCGATTTAGGTTCTTATCAGGACCATGTTATGGTTTCTATACAAGGTCTTTCTCCTAGAACGCCTAGTGTTGTAAAATCACACATCATTCATCCTCCTCCCCGCCACGCTTATGTATGATTGTACCTTGTAGAAACAGAGTTCAATATTTTGGTCCGATGTCGGTACCAGAAGAGATGAAACATCCGGTTGACCAATCTGGCTATGCCACATAGAAATGTTGTTAATACATGAAACATCCGATTGTGAATATTATTTGTTTTTTATTTATTAAATGTTGTTTCTTCTGCTTTACAGGATCATGTCTCGTTTGCCATATCCCGGAGATGATGGAGATTCTGATGGAGATCATGGCGCATATGATCATGGTGCATATGATGACTTGAGAGAGTGTGACACCGATGTTCCCACCACCACTAGCAGCTCCGGGGAGAAGCGCACTCGAGGTATAGTCACAATGTCATCTATTAAGAGAGCTCGTAGCAAGGGGAAAACACTTCAGGTAATTTTATTACAATTGAACAGTTTGAAATCGATAAATATATTGATTGATCGTTGAACCTAATTAAATACTATGTTATTGCAGTTATCGTTCAATGAGTTTGGACAGGCAATAGGAAAAGAGAGTGAGTCGTTGTCCTTCTACATTGAGCCGCGATCGGGAGCGTGATCCCTATCGTCTTTGACCAAGGATCAAGGGCGTAGCCCAAACTGACTCCTTTGAAGGAAAGATTATGGGACGAGCTTACGGCATGTTAATTATATATTTTTGAAAGTTGTAGTATGACCCTTAAATTTACTAAATTGTTATGTTATATGCGTATAGACTACCTTCAGAGGTCTTGACCTCACAAAGAAGAAGCAAATATTGTCGCAAGCTGGAGTAATGGCCAAGAATTTCCGGACTTGGTTGAGAAGTAACACACGAGATCCAGGAAGCCGGTCTTTACTCGGCTAGTCCGTCCCCTCTGCGTGTCGAGAATAGCCCTATGGTGGCTCCACATCGGGAGGAGTTTTTGTGAAAAGAGCTATGGAGGATGATTTCGAATGTAAAATTGATCAATGTCATTTCCTCAATTTCTAATGCCCTAAGTTTTTCGGTGTTTATCATATTTTATTATTATCTTTGTAGAATCGAAGTACTAAAAATCGCGATCAAGCCAAGTCGATGGAGGCGCGATATCGTGGATCGAATAAAGGTTATGCACCTAATAAGAGAAAATATGGTGAGATCAAAATCCTAACTTTTTATTTTTTTTATATATTCACTTTTAATATATCTAATAAAGGGACACGTTCATCACTATCGTAGAAAGAGGAAAGAAGAAAAAACCGGAGAGAGTGAGCCTATTGTTACCCGTTTTGACTTATTTCGGACTACCGTAAAGGGTCGAGGAGGGAATATTCACGATCCGATGCACAACGCATCATCGAAGAAGTGGTAATCTATCCATTAATTTATCTTTCAATTACAAACTATTATTTATAAATAAATAATTAAATAATAATCTTTTGTTTTTGTGATTCGGGAGGCGTCTATCTCGAGACCATGACGCGAAGACATTCACATGATCGCCCCGATGATGATCTGTTTGGGATGGCTATGGGTCGCCAGAGCATCCCGCCGCATTTCTGAGTGTCGGATATGGCGTGTGAAGACATCTTTAGCAATGACACTGGTCTTCAAGCCATGAATATGGTGGGTATACTAATGAGTAAAGGTTGCCAAGTTGGCTAAAAGATGTGGAACGTTTGAGGTCTGAGAAAAGATCGAGCCACGAGAATGTCGTCGAGTGGAGCAAGCTGTGAACATAGTGTCGCTAATGCTATGTTTTCAGCTAACCCTAGGGACGACTTTATTGAGGCACTTCAAAACGTCTCCCAGGTATCAGATATGTATGTCTCACATTTGTTTTAATTAAAGACTAGTGTATTAAAATTTTCTAACTAAATATCTTATTCGAACAGCCAACGACCTTTTGCTACCTGTATCTGGAGGATCCCAATCGGTTGGTGGCCACAGGCTCGTTGCACAGCTCCCATGGAATGATTCATGGTCATCCCATCACTCCTGGTTTCGTGAGGGTCACACTCGATGTACCCGTAATCGGAGAGGAGGATTCAGCGGTGCCAAAACCAATCGATGAAGCCGTCACAGTCGGAACATCGGTCGGGCACTTCATCGAATGGCCGAGCAACTTGGTCTCTAGCACCATGAGGGTAAAATATTTGTTATTAAAGTTCATTATCTTATTTGTGGTTCTAAATAATATTGCAAATTAATTGTAGAATCTGCCGCCCACATGAGGCTAAATCGAGGACTCCATCGCGCTTAAGACTTGGTTATCCCATGATTTGGAGACTTAGATCACGATGATCATTCTGATCTAGGGTGCACCGGATGGTATCGTCTAATGCTTTCGATATCGTCCACAGTTCCCATGCTTGCTCACTTTCATCGAGAATACTTTCCAAGAACGTCAAATGAGGAACATGTCTTGTGAAATCTTGAATGACGAGTGGTTGAGTGCAACCACCATAGCCCTTTACCTCAGGTATGTGTTTACTAATTTTCAATATTCACTTTCTGTATAGTTTAATTTTCTTTTTAAATATTAATTAGCGTATATATGTTGGTTAAAGATATTTGGGTGAGCTATATCTCTCCAGAGATAACCGAGCAAGTGGAATGTACTCCTTCGTCTCCCCCCAAGTGTCTTGCATAATGGGTGATAAGGGCATGCACCATGGATGGGTTCGTTAATCACATCTTTGAATCTAATCAGGGAGCGATCATCTCATTTTTTTGGCCAACAAATGTGGGGTGAGTGATAAACATTTCGTTAAAATTTGTATTCATGTTTATAATATTTGCACATATATATGCTAAATTTGTAGTTAATTTTAATACTCTCAATATAATATAGGAACCATTGGGTCTTTGGTCGCCATACACATGAATACATTAAGTGTGTATTTTATGGACCCAAATTTCATGATGGAGTTTATTCAAATCGCATACGATCTCGTTTCATATATGGAAGCGTAATTTCATTTTTAATATTCTATACAATGATTTGTTTTACTTTTAAAATTATGCATATTTAATCTATTTTTATTTTTTAATTATAATAATAATAGTGTGATGACGATGTATCGAGTCGCTTCAAGAGTCGAGGCTCAAGATCCAAAAGTTAAATAAAGTGAATTGGATTAATATTAGGGTAAATTTAATTTAGTAAATTATCAAACTAATTAATAGAAAGAAATCATAATCGTAATACGTGATTATATTGTTAATCAACAGGTTCAGAGGCAACGAGATAATGACCATTGTGGACATTTTGTTTGTTGCTTTATAGAAGATATAATCCGCGCTTCTATAATCTAACATTCCTCCCAATGTAAGTCAATTATTGATTTATTTAAATTATTATTGATTGAATAAAAATTCATACTATATTGATTGATTCGTTGTTTTGCGGTTTGTCTATGAGCGTGAGCTCAAGTCTTACTCTAAGAAAAGATCGGAGAAATGGAAAAACGATTGGATGGGGTACCTTTACAATCGTTTCTTATATTCATCGATCAATAATGAGAGAATGTTGTTTGAAATATTGGTAGCATGTAATTAAATTATATATTTGTGATGATATATATTTCATGTTTTTTGGTGTATTGGACGTATGTTTATGATTGTATGTTTATATATTTGATGTTTTGGTATATATATGTGGTTTATGGTTTTATTATAGGATTTTTGGTTTATGTTATATGGTATTGGACGTATATATAAGTTTTGGTTTATAGTTTTATTATAGGATTTTTAAAATGTAAATTATAAAAAAAAAAAAAAAAGATATTGAATGCGTTTTTCAAACATTGTCTATGTAAAATAATAAACGAATTAAAAAAAAAAAATATCGGCTTGGATACGTGGTTATCAACCATTGTCAATCTTAAACTTGAAAGCGGTTAAAAAAATTTGTCCAAGTGCTTTTCTTGGACATCGGTTTTTTATCAGCTGTCCAAGCTTGGACAGCTGATGCTTGGAGAGCGGTTATAACCGCTCTCCAAGGTCATTTTTCACAGCTGTCCAAGCCCAAATGTGTATTAGTGAACCATACATTTAATTGAGGGCCCGCTTGGTATGACTAGGGAATAGTAATGGTAATAAGTATTATTGAGGGGTCAATCGCTAAGAGTTATTGATTGTATTGTTATTGCTTGGTCAGAACATCATCAATGAATATCATGTGAGGTGGGTTGAGTGAGTGGGGGTAATCAATTGCTTACTTTTATTCCTATTACTTGTGTATCAAAATACCAAACAACATCAATAGAAGTGATTGTCATTACCCTCTTCCATTACCCCCAACCAAGCGGGCCCTGAGTTCTCTCCATTAAGGTTTCAGATTGTTAATTTTAGCGTTGTTTTCGTTATTATGTTGAATTAATGGAATGAACGAGAATAACACGATAGATTTTTTGTGTAAATCAACTTGAAGGAGAAGAAGACGAGAAGGAGAAGTTAATTTAGAAAATGAAGAAAATTCAGAGGTTCAGAGACATGCCGACTTGAAATAATCAGGGTACGGAACAGTCAATGATGCCGCGGATTAATACGGTTAGAGAGAATCCAATTGATTAGCTCAGTGACAGATTCTCTATTAATTTACATTCTCTCTAATCGCATTAGTCCGCGAAATCGTCGATTGCGCCTTACTTGATTATTCCAATTATTCCAAGCCGACATGTCTCCGAACCACCAAAGTTTCTTCATTTTCTAAATAAATTCTTCTTCTCGATTTTTACTCCGTCAAACTAATTTACATAAAAATATATTGCATTATCATCTCGCTCATACCTATATTGATTCAACAGAAGAACGAAAATAGCACTACCATTAACAATTCAAAACCTCAAATTCAAGTGAATCTATGGTTGCATCACCGCTGACAACTGTTGGGAAACTCAGTTCAAAGACAGGGAAAAATGAAAAATAAGACAAAGAAACAAAACAATAATCAAAATATAGAAATTTACACGAAAAAAAAAAAATCAAAGCCCACGAAAGAAATATTACACTATATAAAAAATACATACAAGCACCCAAAATTCCTCTCTCGCCCGATAGCTAAACACTCTTACAAAATATTTGCAAGACTTTTACCCTTATTATAATGCTCTATCACAAAAGAATATGAGAAAGAAAAATTTAACCATAATCAAACATAATACTATAGTGTATTGACTGGGACACTTGAACCAAAAATAACTAAGCCTTTTAAATAGCATTATAAAATCTTCCCCTTTTATTCACAAATCGATGTGGGACAAAACACATTTAATTTTGACACAAGTCCAACAACAACTTCGATTTTATCACCTTTCTCCATTTTTCTTAATCCGCCACATTTTGTTTTTTATTTATGGCTTTGCTCTGTAAATATTTTTTTAAAAACATCATATTTATTTCCTTCTTATTGGATAAGATTCTACTTATGCTCATAAATATATTATGCTTAAGAGGAAATGTGCATTAATGTCTAACGATCTCCTAACAGAAGGAGTTTGTTACCCATTTTATTTAAAATTTTGATTTTGACCTGAAAAAGAGACAAAATACCCTAAACATCATTGAAATTTAAATAATAAAAACTTATGTGAATTCAACTTGAATTCTATTTCTTCAAATATCATTTTTATGTACACATATTATTATTGTTATGTATAAACACTGTCAATTTTATGTTTATATACTATTACAGTTAAAAGATAAAACAAACAATGATAATGCATAAACATAATAGTGATAATATTTATGCATAATAATGATAGAGTTTATCTTGAACTCTAATTCTTGCTCTCAATTACTCATTTTTTAAACTATTAGTATTACTATTAACTACATAATTGCCACATAAAACGCCCTCTTTCTTCTTACTTTAATTTTTTCTTTGTATTTATTGAATTTGAGTTCAGTTAATTTATTAAAAATTGTACACGTTCGTACAAAAAGATGCACATTTGCACAAAAGAGATGCACATTCACACAAGAAAATGAATATTTTAACCTAAAATGTTCGAAATTAAAACAAAATTTTATTGCTATTAATATACCTCTGTATCCCTGTCAAAAAAAAAAAAAACCTCTGTATCGAGATGTAATTATCTGTCTAGCTAAGTGAAAATGCACTTGTATCGGTACTTTAATATTTGTCTCGCTAGAAAAATATTTGTCGTGTTATGTAAAAATACACTTAAATCGATATATAAATACTTGTCTCACTATGTAAATAGTTGTATGAAGTTTAAAATGACAAATAGGCCAATAACTTTGATCATATATAAATAGATTCACTCTCATAACTTTTTTGTCGTCGATTTAGTCATAATATCTTTGATAATGTTCAACTTTAATCTCAATTCCGAAGAAAAATATAAAATTATGTTGTTTCATTGATTGAGTTTGGAGCTTTCAGGGTGCGGGTGTGCCTGAATTGCCACTTGAAGTTTTTTTTTTACACTGAAAATTACATTTCATAGAATAAAAAAAAATCAAAACAAATAAACACTTAAAATTAAAGCAGAATTCCCGATCTTAAACTCTAGAAAAATTCTCGAATCGCCCAAAGCAAATCGCGAATCACGATTCTCCATAGCTCTTTTCTTGTGCACGAAGACCACTTTTTTTCAAAGTAAAACGAGCAAAAAAGAAGGGCCCATTACTCGATTTTGAGCAGGAACCCTAGCTTTCTTCTTAAATATTTCAAATTATCAAAAGACAGTGAGAGGCAATAATGTTGTTTGAGAGTTTTGGGACATAACCCTAGCTAGTTTTATCGCGATTTATTTTTAAGAAATTTTATTTGATTTAAGTTTTAAATCATGGGTTTCTTTGTTGACAAAAACTCATATGAGACTGTCTCATGCATGAGACGGATTACAATCTAGCAAAAATTACACCCACCCCTCCTAAAGTGTTAAAGCGTCAATGCCCAACTTATGCTCCGTCTCACCGTGAGACGGTCTCATGCAAGTGTGCCTCTTCTTTGTTTTAGAGAAAGTTGCGATTTTGTTTGTTTAAGTATTTATTTAATTTGAGTTTTATCGAGAATTTTGTTTTGATTTTAAGTATTTATTTGTTATGATTTTCTTTTCTTTCTTTTTTTTTAATTCTTTGACATGTAATTCAAAGTGTAAAAAAAATTACCCATGGAAGTTCAATTACACCCACAGTTGAAAAGTCCGAAATTCAATCGGTGGAAGAGTCTACACTAAATTTTCAAAATGAAATCAAAAGAAACTCCTTTTCAAACTCGTTCAATAATTGGAAGCCAGACTTGTATATGGACAGTTGTGAAGAAAATCAAAACAAAAACAACGAAAAATATAAAAAAAATTAAAGAAATAAAACAACAATCAATAACACAATTGGAGGGAGAAAACCAAAACAACAAGAAATAAAACAAAAAAACAAATTAAACAACAATCAAGAACACAAGACTTGAAATCTTTGAAAGAGTTTCACGTACATCTCCCAACACTACCACAACAAAATATGAAAAATGAACTTAACAAAATCTGTACACAAGACTAAAGTGTATTGGTGAATTGGTACACTGGTAACAAAACATCTACACTTCTTATATTACATTATAAAGGATACCCCATGTTTTCCAGGATGTTGACCCCCGTAAGCAAAATTCACCATTTTGATCAAAAAAGTTTCTAATGTAAATTGTTTTTAGATGCGATATATCACAATCCAAATCACCCTTTGTAGCTAGGTCTGGAAAGGCATAGTTCTAAAACAAAACAAAAGGACAAAATATTTAGCTAGTGGTCTTTAAATGATATATACAATTCCATATATAAAGCAGGCTATTGGATTTTCAAAGTGCAAAAATAACTTTTCTATTCACAGTGTTCCTTCTTATAAATTTAAAAGTCAAGCACACACAATATCCTACAAATACTTTTTAATGTTAAAAATTAGAAGGAGTCCAAGCTGAATAGTATATAACGAAGCTGATCATTTTAAAAATGTACAATCAATTTGTAATTGTCAATTCTATAGACATTTGAAGTTGAAATTTATATTAAGATTTAAGCCGAATTTTTTAAAAAGTAAATGCATACCCCATCTGTGTCGTAGGCCTCTAAGATCAACGTCTCAAGGTCTGGGGAAGATTCCAGTAGGGCCATAACGCCATAAATATTGTGAATATAACCACTTGAAGAAGTACATCAAAACGACATACCCTGAATTGTGGAAGTGGCCAACCGGTCACTGCCATCATTGATATAACCAAATATACACTTTGCAAAAACAAAAAGAAAAAAGGTAAGACCAAATTGCAGATGACCATCATAGAAATATGATCTCTATAAAACAATTGAAGAAAGTCGGGCATCCATCTGATTCACATTACTCAGATCAACAACAAAAAATGTAATGTGTTCATAATCAACATTAATCATTCTATATTAATTTGCATTATCTCTAACCTCATTAATCCGCAACATCATCGGCTGCTCCATACCCTGATTATTCCAAGTTGCTGTGTCTCTGAACCGCTGAAGTTTCTTCATTTTCTAAATTAACTTCTTCTCGACTTCTGCACCATTAAACTGATTTACACAAAAATCTAGTGTGTTGTCATCCCGCTCATTCCCTGAATTCAATCGAAGAACGAAAACAACAATACAATTAACAATCAAAAACTTCATTTCAGAGAATTCAAGTGAATCTATGTTGCACTGTATTTGACAGTTGTTGGGCAACTCAGTGCCCAATGCCCATTCATTCATAGGAGAAAAATGAAACAACGAGAAATAAAACAAGGGAAAAAAAATCAACACACAATTCATAGCAAAAACAAAATAACGAGATATAAAACAAAGAAACAAAACAATAATAAACATTCAATAATTTTAAAAATCATTCAATAATTGAAAGTCAGATGTAAAATTCCAGATTAAAACCCATTCAAACTCAATAAAATCAAATTCATATTCATTTCTTTGCTTATATAAAAATCACTTTTACATGTCCTTGTGCAACCGTGATTAAACCAAGATCTTGATTTGTTCGATAAAGATAAAAAATTATTGTTTTTCATAAACGGAGCAATGACCAAACCGAATGGGTAAAGTGATTACGGGTTAACTGATTGGATTTGTCGGTCCAGCCGTTAAAATGATCCATGTTTATTTATTTTTAAATATTACCTATGTTACATTAAAAAATAAAATAAATATGCATTTACAAAATTTAAATTTATAACTTTTAAGTTTTATATTGCAATAAACACAATATTACAGTTATAGACAAAACAACATAGCACCATTAAAAATACTAAAATCTAAATTAGAGATTATATAAATTAGGATTAAGTTTAAAATATATAACTAAATAAAAATAACAAAAAATGGGTTCAACCGGGTATCGGTTATTTTGTTCCAAAAATACTGGTAAAAACCAATTCAAAAGGCACAAGCATGGAATAAGTCGTACCCTTCAGTATCATGACTAATATTCTTTTTAAAGTAATAAGACATACTCTTCAATTATCACGACTCATTCTCTTTTGTGATATAAGTCATATATTTCACTTAACAATATACTTTGCCTAACAATATTATTATATATATGGGCATTCCGTATGCCTTATTTATGATAATTGATGTGCAATATGAAAAGGAAAAACATAAAATAAGCAAGGTAAGTATCAAATGAATGATGTAGTTATAGTTGATTTTATCTCTATATATCCAAACACGTAGGATATAAGCATTGAAGTTAGAAACATAAATATTCTCAAAACAACATTACCGCAATTGTCGGGTCGGTAAATGAACAACGTTGGCACCACTGCGATTGCAACACCATTAGAACAATAAATACACAATCGTTATTAAATGGAGAATTATTGTTGATTTATCACGACTTGTGCATTCCATGAGGCTTTCGGGTAAAGAAGCTATTCTTCACGTATCCTAAAAAAATCCAAATCACCCTTCATAGCTAGATTTGGAATGACATAGTTCTAAAACAAAATGAAGGCAAAAGATTTAGTCAAACTCGTGCAATATACAAAATAAGTCAATAACATGAGCAAGTCTATTAATTTTTCGAAGTGAAAAAATTATTTTGATGATCTCATATTCTCAAAACTCTTCATAATATGTAAAATCTTATATAGAAAAATCCATTATTTTTAATTCACAATGTTCCTTGTGAAAAATTTAAATGTCACGCACACACAATGATCAATAAAAACTTTCTAATGTAAAAAATTGGAGTACATGCATAATAGTAAATTGCAATTTGAAAAATAGTTATGGATCCCGTTTATATGTTTCTCTCTCATTATCTTTTATACATTGAAGCTTTAAACTCTTTATTCCGTATCCAAATACTCTTTTCTACCTTGAAATTTTTATTTACCTAGCGGAGCTGATTTTTAGAATCTAAAATCAATATGTAACTATCAATTCTATTAACATTGAAGTAAATAATATTAAGATGTAAGCCAAAAAAATTATAGTAAATATTGTGATGCTGTTACAGTTTTGTATATTTTCTGAAAATAAATGTAAATTTTTGTATGTGATTTTCTGGGTTTACTTGAAGATGTACTGAGAAAGATATAATATGAAGAACAAGTGAGAGAGAGAGAGAGTGATTAGTTAGAAGAGAGAGAAAGATAGAATGAAATGATATTTTTCATACTGAATCCGTCAGCCCCAGGCCAGCAAATAACAAACATTTGGGACCACTCACAAAGTGGTAATTTTAGGGAAATTAAATACTTAATTTAGAAATAACAAAGAGAATGGGTTGTAGATAAAAATTAACCCACAACTGGATTAATTTTTGGCCCAGCAGTGTCTGGCCCATTTCCAGAATTCATTTCTTTCTCTTTATATCTTCCAGGCCCAATAGTGCTTGACCCAACTCCAACATTAGGTAATTCTTCCTCCTGCATCAGCGAGCCCAACTCTGAAACCCTACCTCTAGAAACTTCCTCCTCCTTATTCAGACATATGTAATCGAAAGCTCTCTTCCCCACTGTGTCCGAAAACCCCAAGTCTATCTCTCCCTTCGTCTCGTTTCCCTCTGGTCTCGTAACAATACTCCCTCCAACGAAAAATCCTTGTCCCCAAGGATGGATTGAAGGAAAATTTTGCAGAACAAAGGCGGTATCTTCCCACGAATCGATTTTCCAATCTTCGGTAACCCAATAGACACGAACCTGATCTGTCTCCTTTCCGTTTTCCAGGTATCGATGTCGATCTGTGACACAGTAGGGCTGGATCGCGAAGAGGTCGTTGCTATCAACATCTGGAAGACTTTGTGAAGGTACATACTTAACCCCTATGTGTTTCTTGAGTAAAGAAACATGGAAGACTCGATGAATCTTTGACCCAATTGGTAGATCTAGTTTGTAAGCTACACTCCCCACCCTTTGCAGGATAGTATAGGGGCCAAAGTATTTTGATGACAACTTTAAATTCTTTCGGTATTGAATGGAATTCTGCCGAAAGGGTTGTAGTTTGAGAAAAACTTGGTCTCCTATCTCAAAAAATCTCTCTTGTATGTGCTTGTCTGCTTGTACCTTCATGCGGTTCTGTGCTTTGATTAGATTAGCCTTGACTTGTTGTATGATGTGTTGCCTTTGTGTGAGCAGATCTGTAACCTCCTCATTAGTTGAATCCAAATATGGCCCATAAGTAAAACCCGTAGGTGTATACCCGTAGAGAGCTTCAAAAGGTGTCATCTTCAGACTTGAATGATAATTTGTGTTGTACCAGTACTCTGCCAAAGATAGCCACTTCAACCACTGCTTAGGATTGTTACTTACTAAACACCTCAAGTACTGCTCCAGACATTGATTCACCCTCTCAGTCTGTCCATCTGATTGGGGTGATAAGATGAACTTAGGTGTAATTGAGTTCCCACCAACTTAAATAGTTCCTTCCAAAAACAGCTAGTAAATATTTTGTCCCTGTCACTCACTATACTAGCTGGTAACTCATGCAGCTTATAGACAACATCCAAAAACACCTTAGCTAATGAAGTTGCAGTATATGGATGAGATAGGGCTATGAAATGTGAATATTTAGTGAATCTGTCCACTATCACCCATATCACATTCTTTCCCCAAGAGTTAGGAAGCCCCTCTATGAAATCCATAGAGATATGTGACCATGCTTGCTCTGGAATGGGCAAGGGTTGTAGGAGGCCAGGGTATAAACCTGGGCTTGACTTATTTTTGGCACACACTTCACACCTTTTGACCCATATTAACACATCATCTTTCATATTAGGCCAGAAAAACATCCTCTTAAGCCTCTGATAAGTACCCGTAACTCCAGAATGCCCTCCATAGGGTGTGGAGTACATCTCAGAAAGGATTAAATCTCTTAATCCTTTACTGCTACCCACAACCAACCCTTTTTTATATCTCAAAATTGTTGGGGAATGAGTTGCACAGATCTATTCGGGGTGAATATTTAAATACAAATTTAATTATTTAATTATTACTAGCATGAATTAATCCTATATTAATTCAAATAATAATTGCAACAACATATCATGCATATTAAAAGCCACGTAAAACGTACGCATGCGGAATCTACGGGTTTACGTGAACGTACCTCTCGGGATGGCAGTGACTTCGGTCGGACGGACTAACCTAAAGGACTTCCCAAGTATTCCCTTAGCCCTTGCTCGACAATCCGGTGGAAGGATACTCGCGAACAATTAACAAAAGGAAAAAATAAACTTTGTTGCACCACGTATGTGGATTTGCTAATATTTCCAGCACGTGGAATTGTACTTGGGAATGAACTAATCATCCCCTATTTATAGGAGAGAGGGTGAACGAAATTTTAGTGAATTTTCAATGTGGGAAAAGACTTTTCTTGGTCACCAAGAAATCTTGAATATATCCCATATATTCTTTTTTCCCATAATTAAAATATTCCACAAAAATCCCACCCCTCTATTATGGCATAATTTTTCGAAAAAAATAGTGTGCAAGAATCCAAGATTTGGATCTTCTTGAATTTATGAGATATTCTTGTATTTCAAAAAATACATATCTTCCATAATATCTTTTCAAGAAAATCAAGAAAATCTTTCTTGCCCTCTATTTTTCCAAAAATTCGAAAAAATATCACTATGTATAACCAAGTGGGAGATTTCTTGAATTTAATGAGATAATCTTGTATTCCAAGAATACATATCTTCATTCCATAACAAAATTCAAAGAAAATCTTTCTCCCTCTTTTATCCATAATTTTAAAAAAAAAATAGAAGAAATATAAGCAACAATATTTATTTTATTTTAATCACCTTTTAGGTTATTGGACTATATGTTGGGCTACTCAGGGGGCCTTTAGGAGAATTAAGATTGGACCTTCTAATGGATCTTGAATATCTAATATTGAGCCACAATATAATTCAAGCCCATAAATATTAATTAATCCCACTACATAATTAATATTGCACTATCCATCTTAACCCATATTACAGTCAATATGGCTCCCGGTCATTATTTCCCGTGTTTAAGATTATCTAGCCCATTAATTAATTCAAGCCCTTTGAAATAGCTTTCCGTTAATTAATATCTTTTTGTCCTTGGTCGAGGAACGGTTCAACATTATTATCCATACCGGAAACTAATTCCACTTGCAAGATTTGGTATGATAAAACTTATGAACCTCCCAAGGGGGCAAATCAAGCAAGCGTACTTGCACACGATTCTTCAGATTAAATCTTAGCAATCACATGTGACCAATAATATTGCCCAAGATAAAAAGTATTGAATCTCTCCGATTCGCTACCCATGATAAGTCAAAGCAATAGTTACCGATCCCACATGATCCTATTTAAGGGACGAAGGTTAAGAAACAACGATCCACCGAGTCTAATTCTTCCTTGTTGGATTTCAAGAATTTATCCTCCCATGGAGGTCCTATTCAGCGCATCAGTTATGCACTAGTGTAATCTCTTGGTCAAGACAAACCAATTTGAGCCTTACACCTCAACCTTTCGCGATGGTTGTTCATTTCCATCTAGGTCGTGAATGGCGTACTTATAGTTACAAGGGACTGTTAATTTAATCTTTCGTGATCGGGTATCACTAAATTAACTACTGATGTAACACGCATTTAATTATTGAACGAGTTATGCAATAAATATATATAACATTCAATCATATTTAAAGCATCAGTGATAAACAATTTATTTCAGTAAATAAGTCTGAAAATTCAGTTTCGATTATACAAAGTAAAAACATACTTTTCAGTATAATCCCAACAAAAATACCATTAGTGAACTGAAATAGAGGGTAAGTATTAGGATCAGTACCTTTGGCTTTGATGATTTCCTCAATGTAACCATCATCAGTGTAACTTAGCAGGACCTGATCCAACTAGGTTGGGACCATTGTAGTTATAGCAGAACAACTGTTCTCCCTTCTGGATAGTGCATCAGCTGCACTGTTCTCACTCCCCTTTTTATACAATATCTCATAATCAAGGCCCAACAACTTAGTAATCCACCTCTGTTGTAGTGGAGTTACCACCTTTTGGTCCAGAAGGTGTTTAAGGGATTGCTGGTCAGTTTTTATAGTGAATTTCTGACCTTGCAAATAGTGTTTCCACTTCTCAATGGCCATTAGTACTGCCAAAAACTCTCTCTCATAGACAGAGAGTGCTTGATTCCTTGGACACAAGAACTTACTCATGTAAGCAATGGGCTTTCCTTCTTGCATGAGTACAACTCCAATTCCCTTACCACTAGCATCAGTTTCCACCACAAATTTCTTTGTGAAATCAGGTAATGCTAGCACTGGGACACTCACCATAGCTTCCTTCAATTTCTGAAAAGCTAGGTCTGCCTCAGAGTTCCATTTGAAATTGTCCTTCATGAGTAAAGAAGTGAGTGGTTTGCTCATGAAACCATATCCCTTCACAAACTTCCTGTAGTACCCTGTTAGGCCCAAGAAACCCCTTAATTGTTTTATGGTTTGTGGTTTTGGCCACTGAACCATACACTACATCTTTCCTGGATCAGTGGCAACTCCATCCTTAGAAATTATATGACCCAAATACTCCACACTAGTTTGGCCAAAACTACATTTGCTCCTCTTAGCAAACAACTTATTGGCCCTCAAAAGTTGTAAGACTGCTTCCAAGTGAATTAAATGTTGTGCTTCCTCTGTGCTGTAAATGAGGATGTCATAAAAAAAGACCAACACAAATTTTCTCAAGTGGTCCCTGAACACTTGATTCATTAGTGATTGAAATGTAGCAGGTGCATTGCACAACCCAAATGGCATCACTAGGAATTCATAGTGACCATTATGGGTCCTGAAAGCAGTTAATTGTCTATGCTCTTCCTTCATTAGGATTTGAAAGTATCCTGACCTCAAATCTATCTTTGAAAAGATCTTAGCACCCTTAAGCTCATCTAGTAACTCATCAATGATAGGAATAGGGTAGTTGTGCTTGATTGTGGGCTCATTAAGGTATCTGTAATCCACACATATCCTCCAGGTGCCATCTTTTTTCTTCACCAAAATCACAGGTGAAGCAAAAGGGCTCTTACTATGTTGAATTACTCCTGCAGTCAGCAAATCCTTTACAATCTTTTCAATTTCCTCTTTATGGGTATGAGAAGTTCTATATGGGTACTGCTGTTTAGGAATGCTCCCTGGTTTGAGTATAATCTGGTGTTCCACCTGTTGGGATTATACTGGAAAGTATGCTTTTACTTTGTATAATCAGACTGAATTTCGGACTTATTTACTGAAATAAATTGTTTATCACTGATGCTTTAAATATCATCGAATGTTACATATATTTAATGCATAACTGTTCAATAAATAGTACGTGTTACATTGTAGTTAATTTAGTGATACCAGATCACAGAAGATTAAATTAACAGTCCCTTGTAACTAAAAGTACGCCATTCACGACCCAGATGGAAATGAACAACCATCGCGAAAGGTTGAGGTGTAAGGCTCAGATTGGTTTGTCTTGACCAAGAGATTACACTAGTGCATAACTGATGCGCTGAATAGGACCTACAGGAGGATAAATTCTTCAGAACTGAACAAGGAAGAATTAGACCTCAGTGGATCGTTGTTTCTTAACCTTCGTCCCTTAAATAGGATCATGTGGGATCGGTAACTATTGCTTTGACTTATCATGGGTAGCGAATCAGAGAGAGATTCAATACTTTTTATCTTGGGCAATATTATTGGTCACATGTGATTGCTAAGATTTAATACGAAGAATCGTGTGCAAGTACGCTTGCTTGATTTGCCCCCTTGGGAGGTTCATAAGTTTTATCATACCAAATCTTGCAAGTGGAACTAGTTTTCGGTATGGATAATAATGTTGAACCGTTCCTTTACCAAGGATAAAAGATATTAATTAATGGAAAGCTATTTCAGTGGCTTGAATTAATTAATGGGCTAGGTAATCTTAAACACGGAAAATAATAACCGGGAGCCATATTAACTGTAATATGGGTTAAGATGGATAGTGCAATATTAATTATGTAGTGGGATTAATTAATATTTATGGGCTTGAATAATATTGTGGCTCAATATTGATAATTCAAGATCCATTGGAAGATCCAATATTAATTCTCCTAAAGGCCCCTCAAGTAGCCCAACATAAAGTCCAATAACTGAAAAAAGTGTTTAAAAATAAAATAAATTTTTGTTGCTTATTTTTCCTATTTTTTCGAAAATAGTAAATAAAAGAAGGAGAAAGATTTTCTTTGAATTTTGTTATGGAATGAAGATAAGTATTCTTGGAATACAAGATTATCTCATTAAATTCAAGAAATCTCCCACTTGGTTATTTACTATGTAAATTTCAAAAATTTTGAAATAAAAAGGGAAATAAAGATTTTCTTGATT
Source organism: Stenogyne calaminthoides (assembly GCA_037126765.1). Taxonomy (NCBI): domain Eukaryota; kingdom Viridiplantae; phylum Streptophyta; class Magnoliopsida; order Lamiales; family Lamiaceae; genus Stenogyne; species Stenogyne calaminthoides. The sequence goes on from JBBCBC010000018.1 coordinate 32,954,334, forward strand.
TTCTTGAAAATATATTATGGAAGATATGTATTTCTTGGAATACAAGTATATCTCATAAATTCAAGAAGATCCAAATCTTGGTTTCTCTTTCCTATTTTTTTCGAAATACACCATAACAAGAGAGAGTGGGATTTTTATGGAATATTTTAAGTATGGAGAAAAGAATATATGAGATATATTCAAGATTTCTTGGAGATCAAGAAAAGATTTTTTCCCCCCTATTCCATATGGAAAAATCGGCCACCACCCTCTATAAATAGGGGATGAATGTTTCATTCCCAAGGACAATTCCATGTGCTGAAAAAATTAGTAAATCCACAAAGGTGGTGCAACAAATTTTTATTTTTCCCTTTTGTTAATTGTTCGCGAGCTTCCTTCCACCGGATTGACGAGCAAGGACTAGGGAATACTTGGGAAGACTTTTTGGTGTGTTTTATTGACGAGACCATTGCCACTCCAAGAGGTTAGTTCACGTAAACCCGTAGCAATTCCGCATGCGTAGGATTTATGTGAACAGTTTATATGCATGATTTGTTGTTGAAATTATTATTTGAATTAATATAGGATTAATTAATGCTAGTAATAATTGTTAGAATTAAATTTATATTTAAATATTCATCCCAAATAGATCCGCTCAATTAATTCCCCAACACCACCCCCCTTCCTGGTGGTAATTCCACTGGTTCCTCAAAGATATCCTTGTAAGTTAGTAGTAGCTTAAGTAACTCAGGATCATCTTCATTGTGGTTAGGTGGTGTTGATGTAATTAAGTACATCTCATTAACTTCCTTAAAGGCTTCTGTGTGGATCATCTGATATAAGCCCACATCAGAAATCAACTTACATTCAGCTGATGAAGTAAGTGCTTGTAGTTTCACCCTCTTCCCTAGCAAGCTGACTGTGAAAGTCATCTTCTCATAGTCAAGCTCAATAGGTGTGCAAGACTTTAACCAATCCCCTCCTAGGATCAGGTCACAACCCTCATTCTCAAACAGCCTCAGTGGGTAGGTGAATTGATGACCCTGCATGTTCCAAGTGAAAGGGTTCACTTGTTGCGAGTTGACCAATCTTTGCCCATTAACAACCTTCACTAGTATTGGTTTAGCATCACTCAAAGGGCATTTGAGCCTTTTAGCTGTAGCCTTTTGTATAAAACTCAGGGTGCTACCTGAGTCTATGAGAATGTGGAGTTTGTGGTGTTCAAACTCCCCAAAAAGCCTCATAGTAGTAACTCCATCTTCACCACTTAGAGCATTTAGTGACATCTGGACCTCTTCCATGATGTCAACCCCATAAACAACCTGTTCTTCCCCTTCAGTGGTAGGAGAAGGGAAGGATTGAGTATCTTCCTCTTCTTCTGCCATAATCATGTATGAAATTCTCTGTTTGCATTTGTGCCCATGAACAAAAGGTTCATCACAATTGTAACATAACCCCTTCTCCCTCCTGGCTGTCATCTCTGTAGGAGATAAGACCTTGAAATGTGGTTTCCCTTTACTGGTAGGGCCCCCAGTAGCATCACCCTTCTTCCACTGCATAAAATTAGAGTTAGAGTTAGGGTTAGGGTTAGGATTAGAAACCCTTGAATAGGGCTTAAGTTTTCTAGTTAGTGCAGCAGTAGCCTGATCTTGCTTCCTGCCCAATTTAATAGCATGTTGAAGTGTGGTAGGTTCAAACATGGCTATTGTTGCTTGTAGCTCTTCATTAAGTCCTCCAATGAAACTTGCCACAAAGTAAGTTTTTGAGAATACATCCCCAGTAACTACCAGCATACAAGCTTTCAGTTCCTCATACTTATCAACATAATCTTCATAGCTACCAGTTTGTTTGAGTTTGTTAAACTCAGAAATCACTGTAGAGTCCTTAATCTCCTCAAATCTAGTTGAGAGAATAACAAAAAATTGTGCCCAAGTTAATTCCACGTTTCTCCGATTGAAATTCTGAACCCATAGTGCTGCTTTACCCTCAAAATGGATAGTAGCCAAAGTTATTTTCTGTTGATCAGTCATATTGGGCATAAGTTTAAAATACCCATTGGATCTCAGTACCCACAACCTAGGTTTAGAGCCATCAAACCTAGGGAATCCAATCTTAGGTACTGGGTTGTGAAATTGGGTACCATCAGTTAACTTTCTTGGAGATTCCTGATACTGATAAGATGATCCCCCACCAGCAGATCCAAAGGTAAGCCCTCCACCAGCAGGTCCATAGTTAGGCCCTCCACCACCAGATCCATAGTTACGACTCCCCAAAATAGAAGGCCCTTCATTGTGACCCTTGCCTTTTTCCATATTCAACAATTGTAACTGCATAGCTGCCAAAGTGTTAGTCATAAGATCAAATTTCTCCTCCATCTTAGTTGTTAAACCTTGCATATTGTCTGTTAGCTTCCCCTCTACTGCTTCCAGCTTCATAGCTTCCGTTTGAATTAATAATTCCAGTTTTTTGTGTGATTCTTGCAGGTCCTTGAAGCGCGTTCTCTCGGCCATGATCAAATTTGGCTCTGGAATACCAAATGTTACAGTTTTGTATATTTTCTGAAAATAAATGTAAATTTTTGTATGTGATTTTCTGGGTTTACTTGAAGATGTACTGAGAAAGATATAATATGAAGAACAAGTGAGAGAGAGAGAGAGAGAGAGGGATTAGTTAGAAGAGAGAGAAAAATAGACTGAAATGATATTTTTCATACTGAATCCGTCAGCCCCAGGCCAGCAAATAACAAACATTTGGGACCACTCACAAAGTGGTAATTTTAGGAAATTAAATACTGAATTTAGAAATAACAAAGATAATGGGTTGTAGATAAAAATTAACCCACAACTGGATTAATTTTTGGCCCAGCAGTGTCTGGCCCATTTCCAGAATTCATTTCCTTCTCTTTATATCTTCCAGGCCCAATAGTGCTTGGCCCAACTCCAACATTAAGTAATTCTTCCTCCTGCATCAGCGAGCCCAACTCTGAAACCCTACCTCTAGAAACTTCCTCCTCCTTATTCATACATATGTAATCGAAACCTCTCTTCCCCACTGTGTCCGAAAATCCCAAGTCTATCTCTCCCTTCGTTCCCAACTCACCATTCTTCCCGTTTCCCCCTGGTCTAGTAACATATGCTTGTCCAAAATTTGAATACTTACCCCATTTGTGTCGTAGCCCTCTAAGATCAACGTCTCGAGGTCAGGAGAAGATTCTAGAAGGGTCAAGATGCCAGAAATGTTGTGGATATAGCCACTTGAAGAAGATACCTCCAATCGACGTAACCTCAAATGTGGATATGGCCAACCAATCACTGCCATCATTGTTATAACCTAATTTACATGTGAAAAAATTTCATCTAATCAAATAATCCGAATTCATTAAAAAAAAAAAGTGGAATTAAATCATTTATTCAATTCCCTATTAACCACCAATGACAAAAGAACACTAGAAGCACAAACACAAATATGAACTACATGGATATACCGATAAAAGGACATTTGACAAAACAAAACAAACAATTACTCAAATCCCTACCAAATTTATCAATAACACAAGAATGGTAAAACAAACTAGAGCCATTAAAATACACCTGAAAGCATTTAGTTTCAAGCTCAAGCTCCTTCACATGCTGCATTGTTCCAAAGAGCTCCATAGCATACTTCATCACCCCCACCTCATACGGCAGCCAAACATGATCCCCAAAATTAACACGAGCTCTAACCACAGATCCGATATCGCGAAGCCTCATCAATCTCCCATGAGGATACAACGATATATCTAAACAACGAACGTAAGGCGCCGATATGTCCAATGCAGGCACACCAAATGAACTGATACCTTTTATGTTTAAGAAAGAAAGAATGTGGATTAATAGAGAATTTGGTAACTCACTTAGGCGGTCAACTGGATTCTCTGTAATTTGCTGCTTCTTGCCTGGATTATTATTCCAGGTGTTCCAAGCCGCCATATCTCTGAATCGTTGAATTTTCTTCATTTTGCAAAACCCTCACGTGGGAGGATACAAGTGAAGAAATGGATGCTCTGTTTTGACAGATCAAATTGTATTTTACCTTCCCCTGTTTTTCTTTTGCCAGGTTCTGCTTTCCATTTTTGGCTCCAATATTTCTTAAAAAAGCAGTTTTAAAAAGTAGTTTCCTCTTTGTTGGATTAGATTCTCTGTAGGCCCATTTTAATATTGGGCTTAATAACATATGGCCCAATTGTTTTTTCTAGATGTTGTAGTCGGACCCATCACATATGGCAGGAGTGGCCCGTTTTAATGAAATTTATTCTTTGAAATTACTGGCATCGTTTCCTATCTCAAAATTTTATGTTCATTTTTGTTTTTTGAGTTGACTTTTATACTTTTGGTTGAAGTTCAGTTATTTCTATTTCATTTTTTTATCTGTTTCATTATTGTCTTGTGGATATCTCATTCATTTTATTGTAAAGTTGAGATGATTCAAGAGATGGTGAGTTAAGAAGTATAATTTTGTCCCATAATTTTGATTTTTTTTTGCAATGCAACGTCGGTCGTTGAATTTCTATGCCTTTTGGACTAAAAGGACCAAGGAATTATGGGATATAATTGAAATATGGAACATAAGTTCAAGAATGTATATTGAATCTAAGTTTCTCAATATTGCTCCTATAATCCTATTACATTGATTTTGTTTCTCCACAGAATTCTAATACATGACTTCACTTAGAAAAAAAAATGACATTGAAATACAGCCAAACAAATACCAAATTCATTTCAACTACTAAAAAGGAGAGGAAAGGTGTGCAAAATACAAAATAATAAAATCACATTTCATTTTGTGATATAAATAACAGGATCGAGCGCTATAGGAGCAATAACAGGTGCATCCACAATAGTCTGAAGATGAAAATCACCACCATCACTATCACCTCCCAAATGCGCTTTCAAAAACGCGACTACTAATCCCCCAATGCCTCTTCTCATTTTATCCTTACACCCCTTCCCACTCCTACACACCAAACTGGCCAATCCCACCTTGGAATCATCCAACACGTCGCAGTGCCCATAATCCCTCGCGAGAAAGTAGGCACACGGCGGCCTACTCTCGTTAAAAAACTCCGAATGATTGTACCCATCCGGAGCGAGGGGCGGAATGACGCCGCCCCTCTTTTGATTGCTCAACCCCGTCCCTATTACTGCAATAGGGACGGAGAGATTGAAGGAGTGGGGAACGTAGGAGAGGATGTTGGGTTCTACCCAAGTTGGTGGGCTTGGGCCGGACACCGGGTCCAGGCCCACCAACGCTTTGATGGGGGTGGAGGGAGATGATAGTGCAAGGGCAAATGCGACCTTTCCACCTCTGCTGTGGCCCATTATAGCTAGTCTTGAAAGGTCTGGTTTTATGTTTTGGGGGAGGTTTTTTGTTGATAACCAGTCTAACACTTTTGAAGCTGTCTTGATTTCGTCATCCATTGATATGAGCAGGCATTGGTAAAACTACAAACACGTAGAGAGTGAGTGAGAAGGAGAGAAAGGGCACTACAAAAAAATTGACCTATAATGACATAACATAAATTCTAGTGATAGCTAAAAGTTTTTGATAGGGTGAGATTTATGTTTGATGTTAAATCAATATTTAATAGTGATTTCATGTTATATTGCAAATTAATTACCTGAGGGGCAAGAATGATGTATCCATGGGAAGATATATGGTGCAACAGTTGAGAGTACCATGTAGTTTGAGTGCAGTAGCCATGGCAGAAAAGCAGGGTAGGATAACACCCTTCTGCTTCAGGGGATACCACAAACAACTCTGCCGGAGGTCGAGAAGCGTCCGATTTCTTCATTTTGAATGATTTTACATAAAGATTTCCAGGCTCGAACACTGAATCCACACACTTTTTGTTGTTTTCGATTTCGTTTTGTAGCTGCACTGCCATTTTTTTATTTACCTTGTGCTTGATTAATGATTGATGAGGGAATTAATGAAGAGACTGCTCTCTATTTATATTGCTGCAGTGATCATTCACATGAATGCGTACCTAATATGTATGTATTATGTTAGTTATGAGTGGAATTAGGATGCATTAATTTTGACTTCCACTCAATTCTTTGCAGGGTGAGTGGCAAATAACCAATTAAGTTTGGTGTGTTTGGATGGCAAGGTAAAGTATTACGTCAAAGTTTGGCAGTCAATGGGATTGGACTAAACCAATTTGCCACCGGAAAATATATTACACATAAAACTTAACATAAGTCAATGGTAACTCTGTAAGGAGCAACATTGCATGACTAGTCGCTAAAATAAGTAAATATTCTCTCCGTCCCCGGATAATGTGCACCCCTATTTGGGGACAGAAACTAAGAAAACTCATTTTATTGGTATTATTTAAATAAATTATAATGACATTGTGAGGATGTAAGTTTTGAGTGTTTTGTCATTTTAAAAAATATGGATGTTATTATGGGATGGAAAAAAAAATTGTGCACGTTATTGCGGGATTGAGGGAATATAATTTTGTATAAACTTTGGATACTATATATTACAAGACGAGTAAGTTAAAAAAAAAATTAGGAATTCCCTAATAATTTATTTCCGGGCCCTAGTAGGGGAAGAAATTTTTTTTTGATGTCATATTGTAAAATTATTTTCGATACTTATCAATTAAAAAAAAAATTATAAAAGAATGGAATATAACACTCCTAAAAATTTAAAGTCAATTATTATTAATTATATTTTTTACAATTTGTATAGCTATACTTTTAAAAATTATCTCATGTTAGTTATTGATTAATGTGTCATTCACTTAAGAAACTCACGTGCTTTTGGAAAAAAAAAAAAGAAACTCATGTCATTATTATCCATTCATAAACATGTGTTTCGATTTTTTTCAAAAAATAAAAATCAAAATCAATAATATATAGAGTATTAAATTTTCAAAAAATAATTCTAAAATAAATAAAATATTGATTAAAAAACCACAAGGGTTGGACATGTGAAGTATCATTTATTCTAAATATTTTGAACTTACTATTCACACCCACGTCATTATTATCAATCCATAAACATGTGTTTCGATTTTTTTCAAAAAATCAAAATCAAAATCAATAATGCACAGAGTATTAAATGTTCAAAAAATAATTTTAAAATAAATAAAATATTGATTAAAAAACTACAAGGGGCAATTAAATTATTGAAAATTGGAAATGTAAAGTATCATTTATTCTTAATATTTTGAACTTACTATTCACACCAAAACGAACTCACAATTTTCTTTCAAATCAAAATTTCATTTGATTCACTTTTTTTTTTTTGGTAAGTAAAAGTCATTTTATTCAAGAATGAATGAAGAATAGGTGGTACCACTGTACAGTGATTTACAAATTAAACAAGAGCCATTAACTCTCAAGTATTTTCCTAGGATTATCTAACTAATCAGAGAAAGGATAATTACCGAAAGAAGGGTATTTCACCGAACACCAACTCCAAAATCTACCTTTAATCTTATGCAAAAATAAAGATTAATTTCGTAAAAGAGCTGTGATTAGTGGATGGTGGGTTCTGATCCTTCGAATTAATCGATTTTTGGATCAGATACCGAGTTATTAAAAAAAAAAAGAGTAGGAAGGTAATTAACTTACGAGAAACAATCTGTCTTCCCAAAGTGGTGCTTGAATCACAATATCCACATCCCCAATAAAAGAAACATCTTGAAGCCCAACTCATTAATAATATTTTCATTCAACAATGTTAATTAAGTTTTCTATCTTTTTTTAATTTATAGTTAAACTAAGGTACTTAAATAATTAATAATTTACATAATGTAATTATTAAATTATTAAATTATTTTACCCAACTCTTTCAAACGAATGTCGAGACATTTTTCAAAGTAATTCTCATTTGTTTAAAAATTAAATATGCAGGATTTATTTAAAATGGAAAAAATTGAAAGTAGAAATCATAAAAAAAGTTAACAAATATGCAGAAAATTTATCCAAAAAAATTAACATATCTTAATATGCATATGCAGTACATCATTTCGGCAGAATTGCAAAAAAAAGCGTTGGTCTCCCATGAATCAGGTCTATGCTATGAATTTGAATTATTTGACTCGTTTTATTATTTTTCTATGTATTTTTTTAAATTAATAAACTTGACCCGTATTATACTCTGTGTAGTGTCAAATATTATGAAATAAAAATAAGATTAATATCATAAACCAAGTCTATACAATTTTTTGTGGAAAAAAAAAAGAAAAATCTAAAGGAAAGGACACTTAAATCACTGTAGCATCATACGTCCACTATCTCCAATTGGCAATTTAATTTGGAGTATTGTTAAATGCTAAAATTCTCTATTTATTAAATTTTAACCCGCGATTAAAGTGAAGTATAAATTAATTATTTTCACGCTTCTATATAGATTCAAACTTTTAAATAAAAAACATAACCAGAGAATCGACCTGTTGAATGGCTGGTTTGTGAGGATAGGTGCACAGTAACAATACTTAGGGTGTGTTTTGAAACACTTAAAACAACTTTCAAAATAACTTATTTTCAAAAGTTGTGAGCTTTAAAAATAAGTGATTCTTGAAGCTGTTTTAAGTGTTTCAAAACACACCCTTAAATTCTTATGCCAATTAGACCGGGTTTCCTCAAAAGAAGTGATCGAGAGAAGGCTACTCTAGATCGGGTAATCTTAAAATGGTGGTAAGTCTCTCCCTCCCTATATATATAGGCTTAATTCATGGGATGTAACTCACTATAAATGGATTATTGATTATAACTTCTTAAATTGTTTCACAGTAAATTTTCGTGTTCAACGAAATATAATCTTCAAAACCCTATTACTAGGTGCTTCATAATTCCAATTTTGATAAAACTCAAAAGCATATATAGAATAAATTGCATTGACTAAACAGATTAGACTTTTGTGAACCAACTAGGACAAATTATGCTAGCTAGTCATCCACATTCTCTTGACACGAAACCCCTAATAATTAAAATATAGGTTATGTTAACTAGTTTTCTACTTTAAAATAGAACAAGAAAAAGAAGACTGAAAATTCAAAAAGGAAAAATGAAAATTGTTAAAAAAAAGCCAAAGAAATAATGTATCGCGGCTGTGTCATATTCCAAGATGTATTCTATTTTCTTCTTTTTTTTTAAAAAAAGATTGTATTCTATTTTCTAAATCTTTAAGACATTGATTCAGAATTATAGTGATATGCCATATAATTAGTGTTTTATTTTGTATTCTGTAATATGGATGGATGACAGGTGAAACAATAAAAAATATTTAACGAACAATCATATTTTGCGTTCATGTGTTAAAAATTTAGTAGAGTGAAAGACTAATGAAATATAGAAAATGGAATAAGATAATCGAACCGTTACTCATTCCACGTATCATTAATTTAGACTATGGAATATAGAATGAAACACCATTTTTTGTTGTGGCACCAATGATGATTCGTTACTACTCCCTCCGATCCCTGACCATTTTGAGCCCTCATGTGGGCGCACAAATTAAGGAAAAAATAAATTTTTAGTGTTTTGTTGATGTTTCAAAGGAGATGGAGGGGGAAGATTGTGAGATTCTTTTTAATTTTAAGGTGTGCAAAATAGTAAAAAATTGGACCAAAATAGAAAGTGTGCAAGATGGTTTGGAGTGGGGGGAGTAAATAGTACTCCCTCTTGACTTTTCACACAGATTAAAAAATTGTATTGAAAAAGTAAATTAAACAAGCAAAATTTATATTATATCCCTATTTAATGATTGTTATAGTTTCCAACATAATTAATGTATAAGGCTATACTAGTAAATTAATTAAAAAAAATTATTTTACGTAAAAACAAGCCTATATATTTGGGACATCCATAAAATGAAAATAAACTTATATAATTGGGACGGAGAAAGTATTAATTTACTACTCACCTCTCCATGAATAAAGAAAGTCAAATACTTATAAAAGCTAACTAGGGTTATACAGCTATATGCATGCTTTTAGTAAATAAACTTAGTTGAAATTGAACAATATTATACTACCCTCTAGGGCTCATGAAATACTTATATAAAAGGACTACTAATTCCTCCACACTTGCAGCACCATTCCTCCTCTTCCAACCATGAATACACTTATCTCCACAATTCCACTACTACTCATTGTAATTATATCCCAGGTTGCAGCTCAACTAAATATCTGCACCCCCAACGGTGGCTACGCAAACAAAACCTCATACGACGTAAATCTCCGGGCCCTACTCTTCACCCTCCCCTTAAACCTCCCCGATAACGGCTACTACGCAGCTTCCATAACCGCCTTAACCACCGGTGAAACCATCAACGCCTTCACTCTCTGCCGGGGGGACCTGACCCCCACCCAGTGCAACGCGTGCGTCCTGTCCGCCGCCCCAGACGTGCTCCGGATATGCCAGAACCAGCGGCAGGGCGTCGTCTGGTCCGACAGCAACTGCCTGGTGCGCTACACGGACGCCGCCTTGAATCCGCCGACCTCCTCCGTCAAGTTTATCCTGAAAAGCGGTAGCATCGCGGCTGATACGGCCCAGTTTAAGGTGAGTTATATTAATTTCCTAACACGTTGGTTTTTGAGGCTGATATTTAGAGAAAATGTTTTTTTGTCCTATAAATAATTTATCCCCTTTTTATTTCGATTCTATTGATTTTTCAATTTTGATTTTAGTCATCTAGTTTACATATTTCGATTTTTTTTTTCATTTTAATGGGATTTAAATTAAAATTGTCCCATAACTTTAGTACCATGACTATCAATATTTTCAACTTAATTCAATATGTATTCAATTTGATCCAATTTAGTCCCGACCGGCCGAAAGACACCCAAAATTGCTAAAAACGATGTCGTTTTCTGGTCAAAATTGGGGGCGCGTAAAGAACAAGCGCCCAAAACGATGTTGTTTTTGGTAATTTTGAGCGATCTCCGGCCATATGGGACTAAATTGAATCAAGTTGAGTACATGAGAGACTAAATTGAAAAAAATAATAATTATGGGATTATTTCAATAAATGTGTAAAATTATAGGACTATTTTGGTTTAATTCCCCATCTTAACTTTTAAAATTTGAGTTTTACCCTATAACTTATACATTTTTACCTTTTTTTTTTTTTTTCTACGTGTAAGTTACAGACCGAAAATTAAAATTTAAAAGTGAATATGACCAGAATATTGAAAGTTTGTAATTATAGAATGAAAATCAAAATTTAAAAGTTAATTGGACAAAAAAGAATTCCCATAATTTAATATGGGTGGGGCTATCTAAGTAGTTCAAATTCAGGATGTCCGCAAGATCTTTCTAGTTGTTTTTTTTCGAAAATCGAACCCAAAATCCGGATGTGAAGCAAAAACTCTGATATGAATAAAGAATTTCATATATAACAAATTCCCTTATATTAATTCTGTAACTGCAAGGTAGATCGAGATGCACTGCTAAGAGATCTCCGGGGTCTGGCAGCAGCCGGTAGCGCGGAACTGAAGGTCGGCGGCGGGAACAGGAGCACGTCTTCCATTGGTCCGGAGTCGTCTAGAATTTACGGGCTGGTGCAGTGCCGGCCGGACTTGTCATCGGGAGATTGCGAGGCGTGCTTGGGGGAGGCGACGGCGGCTCTTCAGGATTGCTGTGATTTTCAAAAGGGCGTGAGAATTCTGAAGCCTGATTGCACTCTTCAGTATGAGATTCGTAACTTCTACAATGAGACTCGTCTGCGTGAACGCGGCGTGCTGTTCACGTGATCAACTTGGATCTCTTCTGCACAACAAATATATATATAGAGTTTCTGAGATAAATGGAGACATCCATAATTAATAAATAATACTCCTATTAGTATTATCTCTGTCTATTAAAAAATATTATATATGTACATAAAAAATTAAAATAAAATTTGAAATTATAACTTAACAAGTTTTATGTAATTGAAATGAAACGTAATATAATCATAAACACACATCACCAATTTAAAATACTAAAATTTGAAATAGAAATGATAGATATTAGGATTAAAATATTAATTAATAAAAATAAAATTATTTTTTTCTGGTTCAACGGTAAAAATAGTTTTTTTAAAAGTAATCAGACAGTTTTCATGATCGGTTATGAAAAACACTGAATATTAATATAATTTAAATAAACTTAAAAAAATAACATATTAAATCAATGCATTCTTAGTGGAACTAGTTTATACCACGTCGTTGCATGTGATAACGTAAGTAGTAGTGAAAAATTGTTATAGAAAAATAAGTTCATTATTTTAGAAAATTAAGACTCTATGCTTCAATTATTCCAAAAGAAAAATAGATAGAGAAATATGTAAATTAAGACTCTTGCTAGAAAAATATTTGTCGTGTTATGTAAAAATACACTTAAATCGATATATAAATACTTGTCTCACTATGTAAATAGTTGTATGAAGTTTAAAATGACAAATAGGCCAATAACTTTGATCCTATATAAATAGATTCACTCTCATAACTTTTTTGTCGTCGATTTAGTCATAATATCTTTGATAATGTTCAACTTTAATCTCAATTCCTTCGAAAAATATAAAATTATGTTGTTTCATTGATTGAGTTTGGAGCTTTCCGGGTGCGGGTGTGCCTGAATTGCCACTTGAAGTTTTTTTTTACACTGAAAATTACATTTCATGGAATAAAAAAAAATCAAAACAAATAAACACTTAAAATTAAAGCAGAATTCCCGATCTTAAACTCTAGAAAAATTCTCGAATCGCCCAAAGCAAATCGCGAATCACGATTCTCCATAGCTCTTTTCTTGTGCACGAAGACCACTTTTTCAGGCAAAACGAGCAAAAGAAGGGCCCATTACTCGATTTTGAGCAGGAACCCTAGCTTTCTTCTTAAATATTTCAGTATCAAAGACAGTGAGAGGCAATAATGTTGTTTGAGAGTTTTGGGACATAACCCTAGCTAGTTTTATCGCGATTTATTTTTAAGAAATCTTATTTGATTTTTGTATTTGATTTAAGTTTTAAATCATGGGTTTCTTTGTTGACAAAAACTCATATGAGACTGTCTCATGCATGAGACGTGGTACAATCTAGCAAAAATTACACCCACCCCTCCTAAAGTGTTAAAGCGTCAATGCCCAACTTATGCTCCGTCTCACCGTAAGACGGTCTCATGCAAGTGTGCCTCTTCTTTGTTTTGGAGGAAGTTGCGATTTTGTTTGTTTAAGTATTTATTTAATTTGAGTTTTATCGAGAATTTTGTTTTGATTTTAAGTATTTATTTGTTATGATTTTCTTTTTTTTTTTTTTTTTTTTTTAATTCTTTGACATGTAATTCAAGGTGTAAAAAAAATTACACGTGGAAGTTCAGTTACAAAATTTAAATTTATAACTTTTAAGTTTTATATTGCAATAAACACAATATTACAGTTATAGACAACACAACATAACACAATTAAAAATACTAAAATCTAAATTAGAGATTATATAACTTGGGATTAAGTTTAAAATATATAACTAAATAAAAATAACAAAAAATGGGTTCAACCGGGTATCGGTTATTTTGTTCTAAAAATAGTGGTAAAAACCAATTCAAAAGGCACAAGCATGGAATAAGTCATACCCTTCCAGTATCATGACTAATATTCTTTTTAAAGTAATAAGACATACTCTTCAATTATCACGACTCATTCTCTTTTGTGATATAAGTCACATATTTCACTTAACAATATATACTTTGCCTAACAATATTATTATATATATGGGCATTCCGTATGCCTTATTTATGATAATTGATGTGCAATATGAAAAAGAAAAACATAAAATAAGCAAGGTAAGTATCAAATGAATGATGTAGTTATAGTTGATTTTATCTCTATATATCCAAACACGTAGGATATAAGCATTGAAGTTAGAAACATAAATATTCTCAAAACAACATTACCGCAATTGTCGGGTCGGTAAATGAACAACGTTGGCACCACTGCGATTGCAACACCATTAGAACAATAAATACACAATCGTTATTAAATGGAGAATTATTGTTGATTTATCACGACTTGTGCATTCCATGAGGCTTTCGGGTAAAGAAGCAATTCTTCACGTATCCTAAAAAAAATCCAAATCACCCTTCATAGCTAGATTTGGAATGACATAGTTCTAAAACAAAATGAAGGCAAAAGATTTAGTCAAACTCGTGCAATATACAAAATAAGTCAATAACATGAGCAAGTCTATTAATTTTTCGAAGTGAAAAATTTATTTTGATGATCTCATATTCTCAAAACTCTTCATAATATGTAAAATCTTATATAGAAAAATCCATTATTTTTAATTCACAATGTTCCTTGTGAAAAATTTAAATGTCACGCACACACAATGATCAATAAAAACTTTCTAATGTAAAAAATTGGAGTACATGCATAATAGTAAATTGCAATTTGAAAAATAGTTATGGATCCCGTTTATATGTTTCTCTCTCATTATCTTTTATATATTGAAGCTTTACTCTTTATTCCGTATCCAAATACTCTTTTCTTTTTTCTACCTTGAAATTTTTATTTACCTAGCGGAGCTGATTTTTAGAATCTAAAATCAATATGTAACTATCAATTCTATTAACATTGAAGTAAATAATATTAAGATGTAAGCCAAAAAATTTATAGTAAATATTGTGATGCTTGTCCAAAATTTGAATACTTACCCCATTTGTGTCGTAGCCCTCTAAGATGAACGTCTCGAGGTCAGGAGAAGATTCTAGAAGGGTCAAGATGCCAGAAATGTTGTGGATATGGCCAACCAATCACTGCCATCATTGATATACATGTTGTAAAAACAGAAAAACATATAAAAAAGGTAAGACCAAAGAGAAAATGTCCAACACATAAATATGATATCTACAAAACAATTAAAGAAAACAAGTCGGCCATGAGATTCATTATTCAGATCAACAATCTAAAAATATAATGTGCTCATAATCAACATTAAGCCTTTAACATAAAGATCAATGAGAGAAAGATGACTTGAGCCATAATTTTGGTATGACGTTAAAGGTAATTTCAGTTTACTAAACGGAAGGCTAGACCAAAAACGACGTCGTTTTGGTCATGATTTTCTTTTTAAAAATTTTATACATATCCAGATGGTGCATAGCTGTCTCGGTGGACAGCGCATAATAAGCAAATTAGGCAATGATCCGTGTGAGTCGATAAACCAACCAGTAGCAATCACCAACCCGATCTCGATCACGTGACAATAATAATTATACGTGGCACTCAAAAACAGCATGCATGCATAATTTTGTCAAGGTACATATAATCATTTTAAAAAGAAATACTCTGTTTAAATAAGGCATTGACCACTGAAAAAATTTCATCTAATCAAATAATCCGAATTCATTATAAAAAAAAAGGTGGAATTAAATCATTTATTCAATTCCCTATTAACCACCAATGACAAAAAGAACACTAGAAGCACAAACACAAATATGAACTACATGGATATACCGATAAAAGGACATTTGACAAAACAAAACAAACAATTACTCAAATCCCTACCAAATTTATCAATAACACAAGAATGGTAAAACAAACTAGAGCCATTAAAATACACCTGAAAGCATTTAGTTTCAAGCTCAAGCTCCTTCACATGCTGCATTGTTCCAAAGAGCTCCATAGCATACTTCATCACCCCCACCTCATACGGCAGCCAAACATGATCCCCAAAATTAACACGAGCTCTAACCACAGATCCGATATCGCGAAGCCTCATCAATCTCCCATGAGGATACAACGATATATCTAAACAACGAACGTAAGGCGCCGATATCTCCAATGCAGGCTATTAAGGATAATTAGTTTATATATTAAGGATAATTAATATGTAATTAATAGATTAGATCTTGATTATTATTGGTCATTAATATGTAATTAATAGATTAGATCTTGGTCATTATTGGTCATTAATTCTTGGTCATTATTGTTGTAATTGTATCCTTATTTATAGTGGAATTCTTCCAATCACCTCATCAACGGTGATATTCTAATTATCATCACATGGTATCACGGTCCTAAACACGATCCTAAACCTACTTTTTTTGCTGCCGCCGATCATCTCTTCCATTTCGCCCGCTCTCTTCGTTGGACTGGTCCTCCAACTCCTCGTGATTTACGGACAGGTCCCTCCAAAGTATCATTGTCTCATAAATATTCATTCTCGCAACCCTACGCTTTGAGTTTTTTCAATGGCGGCATCATCCTCTTCCACCACCGATCCGCTCCCCCTGTCAATACCATCCTCTCAATGGTACCGATCAAACTTGAACCCTCTACTTACTTGATGTGGTATCGTCATGTCATTCATATGGCGAAAGTGCTTCGACCTAATGGGATTTCTTGATGGATCAGTCGTGGCCCCATCCCCTACAATCACGATTGATGGCGCCCATCAACCAAATCCGGCGTTTCTTGCGTGGCGTATGAAAGACAAGAAATTACTCAGCGTCGTCTTCACGTCGCTCACTCCGGATCTTGACATCGTAGGTTACGGATTGTCAAACCTCTCATTCGCTTGGTCGACGCCTGCTTTGGCGGCGTTCTCCGACTCATCCGCTTCTCACACCCATCACCACGTGAGGAGTTGCTTTCTCTTCGGAAGGGTGATCTCGGTGGGCGACTATGGCGGAAATTTAAGAACTTGTGTGATCAACTTTCGGCAATTGGTCGCCCTATTGATGAAACTGATAAAAGCCATTGGTTCTTACGAGGGTTAGGCATTCAATTTGCCTCGTTTGCTGACACTCGAATGGCGCTAA
This sequence comes from Stenogyne calaminthoides, assembly GCA_037126765.1. Lineage (NCBI taxonomy): Eukaryota > Viridiplantae > Streptophyta > Magnoliopsida > Lamiales > Lamiaceae > Stenogyne > Stenogyne calaminthoides. Next base: position 32,971,108 of record JBBCBC010000018.1, read on the forward strand.
CCACATTGCCTGTGTTTCGTACCTTGCTTCATCAAGCTCGTCAGTTTGAGATGATGTTGCGTGCTATGGAAGGTGGTTCTCCATCTTCGGCGGCGTTCACGGCTTCAAACCCGGGCAATGGTCGTGCAGGTGGTGGCCGTTCCTCAGGTGGACAAGGTCAGCCTAAGGGCGACTCCGGTTTCTCTTCGGGCAATCAGGGGTTCAACAACAGAGGCCGAAATTTTCAGCACTCTAACAATCGTCCGCAGTCTACAGGGTTTCGTGGTAATTCGGGTAGCAAACCGGGTAATCAGGGTGGAAACGGGGGTCGTCGTACCTATACTCCTCGTTGTCAGATATGCAGCGGTGAACATTATGCGAATAAATGCCCTCAATTTATTGATGCTCGGAATGCTGCTTCTTCTGCCAATCTTGCTCAGGCATTTAATTACTCATGTCAGATTTCTGATTCCACTCCTGATTGGTATTTGGACTCTGGTGCTTCTGCGCATATGACGAATCAGACATCTGCTCTTGAATCCTTCGGGCCTTACACTGGTAACGGTTCTGTTATTGTTGGTAATGGTTCTGCTTTAAATATTTCGCATATTGGCACTTCTAAATTATCTGGGGATGTTAAATTGTTGGATGTATTGGTTGTGCCACATATTACTAAGAACTTATTGTCTATTTCTAAGTTGACTGTTGATTACCCTGTTGACGTTGTGTTCTCTGATAAGTTCTTTGCCATTCAGAACCGGGTGACAAAAAAAATTATGGCTCGGGGAAGGGTTGATAAAGGTTTATATTTGCTTGATCGGGGTGTCCCGCGCTAGTTGCAGCAATTAGGAATAAAGACTTGAAGGCGGTTTTGATTTATGGCATCTTCGTTTGGGGCATGTCCCGTTTACTATTATTTCTTTATTGCAAAAGATAGGCCAATTATCTATTACTTCTTTATTACCGACTCCTACATTTTGTTCCTCTTGTCAGTTGGCTAAGAGCAAACGTGTACCTTTTCTGTTGAATGAAAAACGTTAGTCCATTGTGATCTGTGGGGCCCGGCCCCAGTTATTTCGTCTGATGGGTTTAAATATTATGTCGCTTTTGTGGATGATCATTCTCGTTTCTCTTGGATTTATCCCCTTCGTGCTAAGTCTGAATTTTATGATATTTTGGTGAAATTTCATGCTTTTATGCACTTTTTCGTTTTTCCGGAAAAATCAAGGTTTTCCAAAGTGATGGTGGCACAGAATTTGTGAATTCTAGAGTCCGTGAATTTATGTCACTACATGGCATTCTTCATCGTCTCTCGTGTCCATACACTCCTCAGCAGAATGGGCGGGCAGAACTCAAGCATAGACATATTTCTGAAACAGGTCTTTCTATGTTATTCATTCACATGCTCCTGTATCGTTGTGGTTTGATGCTTTTGCCACTGCAGTTTATGTTATTAATAAATGCCCTCATCATCTTTGTCTAACAAGTCTCCCTTTGAGCTTCTTTTTGGATCAATTCCAAACTATGCCAATTTTAAACCCTTTCGGTTGTCGAGTTTATCCATTTTTGAGGGACTATGCTGAACACAAGTTGGCACCCAAAAGTCGGCCTTGCATCTTTCTTGGGTACAATAGCACACATAAGGGATTTCATTGCCTCGATCCAGCTACTTCTCGGGTCTTCTTTATCGAGGCATGCTCAATTTGATGAACTATGTTTTTCTTTTCTCTCGAGAACTCAAATGCGCAACACCGATGTCCAATTTGGATTTCTCAAGTTTTTGGATGGTACTATCATCGTGCCCATGCCTCTGCCGCCATCCATCCGTCCCGTGTCATCGCCGCTTTATTTTCGTCCTCACATCATTCCTTTGGATGATGAGAACAACTCCCATCGCATACGGCACCTCCGCACCGCCGCCCTTAACCTAACCCCCCACCGTTGGCACCACTAGCGATCCGCCCCAGAACCCGCTCTGTTGCGGTCCACGATCCACCGATCCCGGTCGTGGGGCCCATCCATCCTATGGTGACGCGTGCCCGTCCATGCCGGGGTGTTCAAGCCTCGTTACGGTTGATCTTTCAGACCTTTGCCTTGCTATCCTCTCATTGCTAGCTCACGAACCTAAAGGTTTCAAATCATTTGCCAAATCTCGAATGGTTTATGCGCTATGCAGAAGAGATCGATGCTCACGTCAAAAAATAATCGTGGGATCTTGTACCTTGTCCTTCACGTACTAATATTGTTGGTTGAAGTGGTTTTTCGGACCAAGTTTCATTCCGATGGTACTATTGAGCGTCATAAAGCTCGCCTCGCGGGCTGAGGGGTTCACTTTCGGGTTCGGGGCTGATTTTCATTATACATTCAACCCTAGTCGTCAAAGTCGCTCTTTGTTAAAGTTATTCTTGCTCTTCTTTGTGCAATCTCAAATTGGTCGTTGCATCGGTTAGATGTCAAGAATGCATTTCTCAATGGATTTCTTGACAAACCGGGTTTTCATGGCTCAACCTCCGAGATTTGTTGATCCACGCTTTCTGATCATGTTTGTCGTCTAAAGAAGGCGTTTTATGGTCTGAAACAAGCCCCTCTTGCTTGGTTTCAACGATTTAGTACACATCTCTTCAGCTTGGGATTTGGCCAGAGTCGATCTGACTCATCTTTGTTTTATCTCGTTCGAGGTACTTCTATTCTCTATCTACTCTTATACATAGATGATATAATTATCACAGGAAATGATGGTGACATGCTCAAGACATTCATTGCACGACGCATAAGGAATTTGCTATTAAGGATTTGGGGCGTCTTAACTATTTCCTTGGTCTTGGGGGCTCGTTACACTTCAGATGGTCTTTTTGTTGGTCAGGCCAACTATGCTCTCGACATTTTGAACGCGCATAAAACTATTGGATTCAAAACCGTTTCCACCCCTTGCTTGCCATTTGGAGAGGTTTTGGTAAGTGATGGCCCACCGTTCCACGATCCCACTTTTTATACCGCTCTTTAGTCGGGGCCCTTGATGATTTTGACTCTTACCCTTTGGATTTATCGTATCTTTGTGAATGTTGTTAGTCAATTTCTTCACTCACCGACAGATGATCATTTTAATGTTGTTAAGCGGATTTTACGTTATGTGAAGGGTACAGTCCACTTTGGCTTATCCTTTACTCGGCATCCAGAGTCTGTTGTCATTGGGTACTCGATCTTTGATTGGGCCGTTGCATTGAAAACCGACGATCCACGTCACGGTTACTCAATTTTTCTTGCGGAAATCTCATCTCTTGGAGTGCAAAGAAACAACCTCTGATGGCTCGCTTTCGAGTTGTGAATCTGAATACCGTGCTATGGCCAATGCAGCGGCGGAAATTGTTTGGCTCACCAATCTTCTCGATGAGCTCCGGGTCAAAATCTCCAATCGTCCTGAACTCTTGTGTGACAACAAGAGTGCTATTTTTATCAGTCAGAATCCAGTTGCTCACAAACGAGCAAAACACATTTATCTGGACTACCACTTTGTTCGTGAACTAGTATCCTCTGGGAAGATTTCCACACGTTTTGTTCCATCTCATCTTCAGCTTGCAGATATTTTCACCAAGAGTCTGCCTCGACCTGCTTTTGAGCTTCTTCGATCCAAGCTTCGCGTTTGTCTTCACCCCACGCAACGCTTGAGGGGGGGTATTAAGGATAATTAATTTATATATTAAGGATAATTAATATGTAATTAATAGATTAGATCTTGGTCATTATTGGTCATTAATATGTAATTAATAGATTAGATCTTGGTCATTATTGGTCATTAATTCTTGGTCATTATTGTTGTAATTGTATCTTTATTTATAGTGGAATTCTTCCAATCACCTCATCAACGGTGATATTCTAATTATCATCACACAGGCACACCAAATGCCACCATATCTTCCACGGTAAGACTGTCGACGCTCGTAGAGTTGACCACCAATCGACTGAACCCCCAACAATTTCTCATCTCTAACAGACTCAAAACAGGGCACTCTGTTTCTATCCTATCAACCAAGTGAAGAAATGGATGCTCTGTTTTGACAGATCAAATTGTATTTTACCTTCCCCTGTTTTTCTTTTGCCAGGTTCTGCTTTCCATTTTTGGCTCCAATATTTCTTAAAAAAGCAGTTTTAAAAAGTAGTTTCCTCTTTGTTGGATTAGATTCTCTGTAGGCCCATTTTAATATTGGGCTTAATAACATATGGCCCAATTGTTTTTTCTAGATGTTGTAGTCGGACCCATCACATATGGCAGGAGTGGCCCGTTTTAATGAAATTTATTCTTTGAAATTACTGGCATCGTTTCCTATCTCAAAATTTTATGTTCATTTTTGTTTTTTGAGTTGACTTTTATACTTTTGGTTGAAGTTCAGTTATTTCTATTTCATTTTTTTATCTGTTTCATTATCGTCTTGTGGATATCTCATTCATTTTATTGTAAAGTTGAGATGATTCAAGAGATGGTGAGTTAAGAAGTATAATTTTGTCCCATAATTTTGAATTTTTTTTGCAATGCAACGTCGGTCGTTGAATTTCTATGCCTTTTGGACTAAAAGGACCAAGGAATTATGGGATATAATTGAAATATGGAACATAAGTTCAAGAATGTATATTGAATCTAAGTTTCTCAATATTGCTCCTATAATCCTATTACATTGATTTTGTTTCTCCACATAATTCTAATACATGACTTCACTTAGAAAAAAAAATGACATTGAAATACAGCCAAACAAATACCAAATTCATTTCAACTACTAAAAAGGAGAGGAAAGGTGTGCAAAATACAAAATAATAAAATCACATTTCATTTTGTGATATAAATAACAGGATCGAGCGCTATAGGAGCAATAGCAGGTGCATCCACAATAGTCTGAAGATGAAAATCACCACCATCACTATCACCTCCCAAATGCGCTTTCAAAAACGCGACTACTAATCCCCCAATGCCTCTTCTCATTTTATCCTTACACCCCTTCCCACTCCTACACACCAAACTAGCCAATCCCACCTTGGAATCATCCAACAAGTCGCAGTGCCCATAATCCCTCGTGAGAAAGTAGGCACACGGCGGCCTACTCTCGTTAAAAAACTCCGAATGATTGTACCCATCCGGGGCGAGGGGCGGAATGACGCCGCCCCTCTTTTGATTGCTCAACCCCGTCCCTATTACTGCAATAGGGACGGAGAGATTGAAGGAGTGGGGAACGTAGGAGAGGATGTTGGGTTCTACCCAAGTTGGTGGGCTTGGGCCGGACACCGGATCCAGGCCCACCAACGCTTTGATGGGGGTGGAGGGAGATGATAGTGCAAGGGCAAATGCGACCTTTCCACCTCTGCTGTGGCCCATTATAGCTAGTCTTGAGAGGTCTGGTTTTATGTTTTGGGGGAGGTTTTTTGTTGATAACCAGTCCAACACTTTTGAAGCTGTCTTGATTTCGTCATCCATTGATATGAGAAGGCATTGGTAAAACTACAAACACGTAGAGAGTGAGTGAGAAGGAGAGAAAGGGCACTACAAAAAAATTGACCTATAATGACATAACATAAATTCTAGTGATAGTCTAGCTAAAAGTTTTTAACGACAAAAAATAATCTATAATGACATCATCCATTGATATGTTTGTTTTGGGACTCGTCAGTATTAACTTAGAATTTTGAAAATCAAGTCCTATTATAATTTTAGATTTAAAATCAGACTTTAAAATTAACTTCTGTAAAATATACCTACACATCTAATTTTTACAAAATTCAATACTATCACATCACTACTTTTCTCACTCTCAGTATAATAGAATAATACAATATTGACCACTATTAAAAATTAATTTAACATAAAATAAGAATCTCACCCTATCAAAAAATCTCATTTAGGTGTGTTGGAGAATTCATGATCTCGAAATTCTATGTATTTGAAAATTCTGTTGAATAGTAAATATATTTGTTGTTTTGAGAGTTTGATAGGGTGAGATTTATGTTTGATGTTAAATCAATATTTAATAGTGATTTCATGTTATATTGCAAATTAATTACCTGAGGGGCAAGAATGATGTATCCATGGGAAGATATATGGTGCAACAGTTGAGAGTACCATGTAGTTTGAGTGCAGTAGCCATGGCAGAAAAGCAGGGTAGGATAACACCCTTCTGCTTCAGGGGATACCACAAACAACTCTGCCGGAGGTCGAGAAGCGTCCGATTTCTTCATTTTGAATGATTTTACATAAAGATTTCCAGGCTCGAACACTGAATCCAAACACTTTTTGTTGTTTTCGATTTCGTTTTGTAGCTGCACTGCCATTTTTTTATTTACCTTGTGCTTGATTAATGATTGATGAGGGAATTAATGAAGAGACTGCTCTCTATTTATATTGCTGCAGTGATCATTCACATGAATGCGTACCTAATATGTATGTATTATGTTAGTTATGAGTGGAATTAGGATGCATTAATTTTGACTTCCACTCAATTCTTTGCAGGGTGAGTGGCAAATAACCAATTAAGTTTGGTGTGTTTGGATGGCAAGGTAAAGTATTACGTCAAAGTTTGGCAGTCAATGGGATTTGACTAGACCAATTTGCCACCGGAAAATATATTACACATAAAACTTAACATAAGTCAATGGTAACTCTGTAAGGAGCAACATTGCATGACTAGTCGCTAAAATAAGTAAATATTCTCTCCGTCTCCGGATAACGTGCACCCCTATTTGGGGACAGAAACTAAGAAAACTTATTTTATCGGTATTATTTAAATAAATTATAATGACATTGTGAGGACGTAAGTTTTGAGTTTTTTGTCATTTTAAAAAATATGCATGTTATTAAGGGATGGGCAAAAAAAAATTGTGCACGTTATTGCGGGATTGAGGGAGTATAATTTTGTATAAACTTCGGATACTATATATTACAAGACTAGTAAGTTAAAAAAAAAAATTTAGGAATTCCCTAATAATTTATTTCCGGGCCATAGTAGGGGAAGAAAATTTTGTTTGATGTCATATTGTAAAATTATTTTCGATACTTATTTCAATTAAATTTTTTTTATAAAAGAATGGAATGTAACACTCCTAAAAATTTAAAGTCAATTATTATTAATTATATTTTTTTACAATTTGTATAGCTATACTTTTAAAAATTATCTCATGTTAGTTATTGATTAATGTCTCATTCACTTAAGAAACTCACGTGCTTTCGAAAAAAAAGAAAAAGAAACTCATGTCATTATTATCCATTCATAAACATGTGTTTCGATTTTTTTTCAAAAAATAAAAATCAAAATCAATAATATATGGAGTATTAAATGTTCAAAAAATAATTCTAAAATAAATAAAATATTAATTAAAAACCACAAGGGTTGGACATGTGAAGTATCATTTATTCTAAATATTTTGAACTTACTATTCACACCCACGTCATTATTATCAATCCATAAACATGTGTTTCGATTTTTTTCAAAAAATCAAAATCAAAATCAATAATGCACAGAGTATTAAATGTTCAAAAAATAATTTTAAAATAAATAAAATATTGATTAAAAAACTACAAGGGGCAATTAAATTATTGAAAATTGGAAATGTAAAGTATCATTTATTCTTAATATTTTGAACTTACTATTCACACCAAAACAAACTCACAATTTTCTTTCAAATCAAAATTTCATTTGATTCACTTTTTTTTTTTATTCAAGTGGTAAGTAAAAGTCATTTTATTCAAGAATGAATGAAGATGTGTGGTACCCACCAATGCAGAAATGATTTACAAATTAAACAAGAGCCATCAACTCTCAAGTATTTTCCTAGGATTATCTAACCAATCAGAGAAAGGATAATTACCGAAAGAAGGGTATTTCACCGAACACCAACTTCAAAATCTACCTTTAATCTTATGCAAAAATAAAGATTAATTTTAATTTAAAAAAAATATTTTTGTGATTAGTGGATGGTGGGTTTACGATCCTTCTTAATTAATCGATTTTTGGATTAAATCCATCAAATAAATTTTTTTTAAAAAAAAAAAAGAGTAGGAAGGTAATTAATTTTACGAGAAACAATCTGTCTTCCCAAAGTGGTGCTTGAATCACAATATCCACATCCCCAATAAAAGAAACATCTTGAAGCCCAACTCATTAATAATATTTTCATTCAACAATGTTAATTAAGTTTTCTATCTTTTTTTAATTTATAGTTAAACTAAGGTATTTTAAATAATTAATAATTTACATAATGTAATTATTAAATTATTAAATTATTTTACCCAACTCTTTCAAACGAATGTCGAGACATTTTTCAAAGTAATTCTCATTTGTTTAAAAATTAAATATGCAGGATTTATTTAAAATGGAAAAAAATTGAAAGTAGAAATCATAAAAAAGTTAACAAATATGCAGAAAATTTATCCAAAAAAAAAATTAACATATCTTAATATGCATATGCAGTACATCATTTCGGCAGAATTTGAAAAAAAAAAAGCGTTGGTCTCCCATGAATCGGTCTATGCTATGAATTTGAATTATTTGATTTTCGTTTTATTATTTTTCTATGTATTTTTTAAATTAATAAACTTGACCCGTATTATACTACACTCTGTGTAGTGTCAAATATTATGAAATAAAAATAAGATTAATATCATAAACCAAGTCTATACAATTTTTGTGAAAAAAAAAAGAAAAATCTTGAGGAAAGGACACTTAAATCACTGTAGCATCATAAGTCCACTATCTCCAATTGGCAATTTAATTTGGAGTATTGTTAAATGCTAAAATTCTCTATTTATTAAAATTTTAACCCGCGATTGAAGTGAAGTATAAATTAATTATTTTCACGCTTCTATATAGATTCAAACTTTTAAATAAAAAACATAACCAGAGAATCGACCTGTTGAATGGCTGGTTTGTGAGGATAGGTGCACAGTAACAATACTTAGGGTGTGTTTTGAAAAACACTAAAAAATTTTTTAAAAAAATCACTTATTTTCAAAAGTTGTGAGTTTTAAAAATAAGTGCTTCTTGAAGCTGTTTTAAGTGTTTCAAAACACACCCTTAATTGGATTTGGTTGAGAGGCTAGAGTATGACAATTTTTTTTTATAAATTTGGTGTTTTAAAATATAAGTGCGGTATATCAAAAAAATCCTTTCCCCACCTTCACCAAATGGGAGAGGTGGTGCAGTCACAATACTAATTCAAGTCTTCCTTTCCGTGCCTGCCTTCCTTGTTTAAGGAGTTGCTTTCTCGCGTTATCAAATTCTTATGCCAATTAGACCGGGTTTCCTCAAAAGAAGTGATCGAGAGAAGGCTACTCTAGATCGGGTAATCATTAAATCGTGGTAAGTCTCTCCCTCCCTATATATATAGGCTTAATTCATGGGATGTAACTCACTATAAATGGATTATTGATTATAACTTCTTAAATTGTTTCACAGTAAATTTTCGTGTTCAACGAAATATAATCTTCAAAAGCCTATTACTAGGTGCTTCATAATTCCAATTTTGATAAAACTCAAAAGCATATATAGAATAAATTGCATTGACTAAACAGAGAAGACTTTTGTGAACCAACTAGGACAAATTATGCTAGCTAGTCATCCACATTCTCTTGACACGAAACCCCTAATAATTAAAATATAGGTTATGTTAACTAGTTTTCTACTTTAAAATAGAACAAGAAAAAGAAGACTGAAAATTCAAAAAGGAAAAATGAAAATTGTTAAAAAAAAGCCAAAGAAATAATGTATCGCGGCTGTGTCATATATTCCAAGATGTATTCTATTTTCTTCTTTTTTTTTAAAAAAAAGATTGTATTTTATTTTCTAAATCTTTAAGACATTGATTCAGAATTATAGTGATATGCCAGATAATTAGTGTTTTATTTTGTATTCTGTAATATGGATGAATGACAGGTGGAACAATAAAAAATATTTAACGAACCATCATATTTTGTGTTCATGTGTTAAAAATTTAGTAGAGTGAAAGACTAATGAAATATAAAAAAATGAAATAAGATAATCGAACCGTTACTCATTCCACGTATCATTAATTTAGACTATGGAATATAGAATGAAACACCATTTTTTGTTGTGGCACCAATGATGATTCGTTACTACTCCCTCCGATCCCTGACCATTTTGAGCCCTCATGTGGGCACACAAATTAGTATACAATTGTTCCTTCTAAAGTGTTAAAATAAGATGTAAATTAGTATAAATCAACAATTGTTCCTTCTAAAGTGTTAAAGAATCATATACTCAAATTATGTTTTATTTTATTGTGAGACCGTGAAGAGAAACCTTTTTAAGAAATTAATTTGATACTCCCTCCATCTCCCATTAAGTTTTACATTTTATAATTTTGAATGTCCAACTTAAATTTTACGTTATAATTCATTTTTTAGCAAGTTGTGATCCCAAACTATTCTTATTTTTACTCAAAATTACCTAAATCGTCAATCATTTAGTAAAATAGTAGGTATTTCTGTTGTGTTCGATATAATAATTCAGGATTAATCGAACACGTAAGAGCGACACGTGTAGTATTTATTAAAATAATCATGCCCGATGGACAAGTGTGCTCATCGCTCGCCGACCAACCGAAGTTGCTCAACTAGCCTACCGAGCAAACAGGCATATTTGCCACTCAGATCAGGAAAGATGAATTAAATGAGCTAAGTCAAAAAGACTCAGACGGCCAAAAGGCTCAGATATCCTGAGGTTCAAGATATCGCAAGAACTTCGAGATATCCCGAAAGGCTCGGATATCCCGAGGGTCAAGATGCTCCAGAACCCAGATATCCCGAAGGCTCGAGATATCCCGAGGTTCAAGATGCTCGCCTTTCGAGATATCCGAAAAGGCTCGAGATATCCCGAGGGTGATGAGTATGCTCGCAACTTCGAGATATCCGAAAGGCTCGGGATATCCCGAGGTTCAAGATGCTGCTCGAACTTTCGAGATATCCCGAAGGCTCAGATATCCTGAGGATCAGTATGCTCGCAACTCAGATATCCTGAGAGGCCCAAATATCCTGAGGCTCAGTATGCTCGCAGTACAATATACTGAAGCCTCAGGCATCCTGAGGGTCAGAGTGCTCGACACTCAGATATCCCGAAGACCCGGACATCCTGAGGGCTCAGTGTGCTCGAGGAGGATAGTATTCCAGCATAAAACTGACACGGTTAAAGGGGCGAACAAAACATCCAACCGAGCAAAAGATTAATTTGGACGACCAAAAGAGTGTCTTACAGACAAGCAAGCTCCAAGATCAATCTAGAAGACGAAGTTGGGAATGTGGCAATATCACCTGGATTCTTGCATGACCCGAAGTCTCCAGCTCATGCTTGCCAACCCAGCTCATGCTTGTCGGAGTGCTATAAAATGAAGAAAAATAAGAAGAGAGAGGTTCAGAGAAATTTCCCAGAAAAAATGATACCCACACAAGAAATTCCCCAGAGAGGCGAGGAACGGAAAAATTCGAGTGATTATCCACACATACAGAAACCCTAGCACTCATATGCTAACTCACCAAATTATCTTCATCTGTAACGATTCATCTTCATATGGTGCATCAAATATTGTACGTGTAAAGCTCGTAATACCACATCCTGGCTTGGTATGCCCCCAGAGTAGTCATTTTTTTAATGGGTCAACAAATTCATCTTATTTACAGTTTATTTTACACGTGCATGTTTTGTTTGTGAGTCGTTTCTGAATTAGCCACATCATATTCCTCAAATAAAACGGCTCGCGACAATTGGCGCTAGAAGGAGGGTCAATAGAAAAATTCGTCAAGAACAACGTCGAATTTTCGAATCCAAATCCAAGAAATCACAAGAACACAAATCCAAAAAAAAATACAGATGCAGACTGAGATGAAGAGGAAGAGGAAGTTGGTCAGGAAAGTAAACCCCTATCCCAAAAAAATCAAGACCTCAAAACCCCATATCCGCACCACCACCACCACCAGATACACATCCATGATATACATACACATATACATAGTATTGTTAAACCCCTATCCAAAAATCAAAATTCCCAAAACAAAAAATCCAAAACCCTCAAAACCCCATATCCATACACCAACATATACATACACAGATACACATCCATCCGGATATACATACACATATACATATAAAAAAAAAAAGACATTAACATTACATAATGACAAAAAATTTCGATAACCCATCATCTTTAATAACAAATGTTCAAAATATAAAATTAGTTCTCATCATCTTTAATAACATAATTGAGTTCATTTTAAATTAGTTAATAATATGAAAATTTAATCATCACATTTATAAATTAATACCATAATATTAATTTATAATTATAATGATATCGAAAAAAATTATGAAAAAAATAATCAAATTTATAAAAATATTATATTATTATTTTATATTGGATTAATATTTTACTTATTTATTCAATTCAATAGAAATTCAAATGTTAAAAATATTAAATTTAGAGGATTCATCTTTAATAACATAAATCAAATAAAATATTTAATTTGTAATTGATTATAAAATTTTTGCCTTATTTAAATTTATGAAAAAAATTAAAAAAAAAATTAGAAAATAAAAAATAATTAAAAAAAAAAAGTTTATATTATAACAAATTTATAATAGAATTTATAAAAATATTATATTATTATTTTATATTGGATTAATATTTTACTTATTTATTCAATTCAATAGAAATTCAAAACTTTTTAAAAAAAATATTGAATTGGAGAGGATTAATTATTAATTGACTAAATCAAATAGAAATATTTAATTTTAATTGATTGGCCATAATTGATTTTTTTTTATTTAAATTTGTGAAAAAAACTTAAAAAAAAATTAGAAAATAAAAAAAAAAAAAAAAATTGAGTATATATAAATATATGGATAAGGCAAGCCAAGGTTAACCTCTAACTAAAGCTCTTAGCTCAGCGGGTTAGTCTGCTTAGCCCGCTGCTTAATCGTCCGGGCCAAAAGGTCCGATTTTAAACGGGCCTCCCATTGCCACCCCTAACCCTGTTATATAAGGTTTGGAACGGCCGCCCGTTTAGAAGACCGGATTCAATGCTATATACATACGTAAAAGAAGAAAGGAGGAGGATGAAGAAAGCCGCCAAAACCACCTCCACTGCGTCCGGAAGCTCAGGCCGGCTGGCAAAAGAAAATCGAAACCAGCCAGACCGGCCAACCGAGCACCACCGCTGGGCAGCACGAAGACACCACCCAATTGGTGCCCATCTGGGCATTTTTGAAAAAGGCCACCGCTCTATTATCTCTCTGAATAAAGTAGAAAGCAACCTGAACCACCGCCTCCGCGGCGCGCCGAGCATCGCTATCGGGCGCGTCCAGCCGCCAATAAGACGAATCGACACTCCTGACCGCTCGCCAATAAACCTCGCCTCACCTCCCGACCGCCGCCGCCGCCCGCCGTAAGAATCCGGATGTTGAACCGGATGTTGAAATTTGGAATGATTCGTGGCGTTTTTTCAACGAACTGAGAAATGAGGGGTAAGGGGGTTTTGAACTAATCTGATACTCTGTTTGGGCCAAGTTTAATTAAGTTCTTGGGCCAAGCTTTTTTATCTGAATTCGGGCTGAGTGAATGTTTGGGCCAAGTTTAATTAAGTTCTTGGGCCCAATTTTCTACTTTTAATTATTGGGCCCAAGCTTATTTAATTCATGGGCCTGGGTAGTTGGACTGATGGATATATGGGCCTGGACTATTGGTTTTTTAATTTGTGGGCCCGATTTTTTTTCGACCCAGAAAAAAAAAATGTGCAGCGCCAGCAGTTCGGGAGAAAAAAATTTGACTAGCACCCGGAGTCTCGCGAGCTACTCAAAGAATCTACGGGTAGTCCTTTTACCCACCCCACCAGGTTTATTATATTTATGTCCTCGTGGCTTTTTCATTCATTCGTTTATTTTCATTTAATTTGGCGTGCTGCGGAAGAGATCGCCACCTAAGCCGGACGACCCGAACAAAGACGAACGAGCCGGTCTATGTTCACCGACGAGCGAGTTAAGAATAGTAATGGGTACGCTGTGAAAAAAAAAGGCGACTTCGTTTACAGATACCCGTAAGCGCTTAATGGTGATGAGTCTTGGGGTCGCGGCTAAATAAGACGGCCCTAGTACGAAGTGATCACACCTAAATAAGACGATCGCGAACCAAGAAAGGGGGGGTTCATAAAGTAACCCATCTGGTCGCACCTAAATAAGATGATCAACCGATTGCAACGTCAATAAGACAATCAAAAACGAAAGAAGTCAGGAGTGGACATAGGCAAACCCAATGTTCGAAATCATTCAGAAGAAAAAATAGCACTACAAACCCAAATTACAAAAAGCCACTTATGCGATTACGCGCTTTATCGGGCGCGCAGCACTACCAGCCACCGGTGGCGATTATGCCCGCTTTGATACGGCGCGAGCTATCTGGCCTTCTCGGCGGCGATTATGCCTGCCTACCGGCGCGAGCTATCTGCGCCTTACGGCGGCGATTATGCCCACCTATTGACGCGAGCTATCGCCTTCTCGGCGGCGATTATGCCTTTACTCGGTAGCGAAACATCTGGCCTTTACCGGCGGCGATTATGCCCGCCTACTCGGTCGCGGCAATTCCACCTTCTCGGCGACGATTATGCGCCTACTACTTGCTTGGCAGTCGCGCATTCCGGCGGCGATTATGCCGCTTTATTGGCGGCGGGCTATCACCGCCTTCTTCTCGGCGGCGATTATGCCCGTACTACTCGGCCTGGCAATTCAGCGCTTCTCGGCGATGAGATCGTCGGCTTTCACCGGCCCGGCGACCGGTAGCGCCTCCTCGGCGTCGGCTTTCGCTATCTCGGCGATGTCGGTCCGCCGTTTTAGCGAAGCATTCTCCACCTTCTCGGCGATGAGATCGTCGGCTTTCACAGGGACGACCAGCCCGCCTCCTCGGCGTCGGCTTTCCGCTATCTCGGCGATGTCCAGTCCGCCATTTTAGCGAAGTATTCTCCGCCTTCTCGGGGATGAGATCGTCGGCTTACACAGCGACGACCAGCCCGCCACCTCGGCGTCGGCTTTCCGCTAACTTCGGCGGCGTCGGTCGCCGTTTTAGCAAAGTATTCTCCTCCTTACCGATTGTCGAGATAAATCGGCTTTCCGCGGCGAACCGGCCCTGCCTCCTCGGCGTCGGCTTTCCGCTAACTCGGCGATGTCCAGTCCGCCGTTTTAGCAAAGCATTCTCCGCCTTCTCGGCGATGAGATCGTCGGCTTACACAGCGACGACCAGCCCGCCACCTCGGCGTCGGCTTTCCGCTAACTCGGCGACGTCCAGTCGGCCGTTTTAGCGAAGTATTCTTCGTCTTCTCGGCGTCGAGATCGTCGGCTTTCACAGCGACGACCAGCCCGCCACCTCGGCGTCGGCTTTCCGCTAACTCGGCGACGTCCAGTCCGCCGTTTTAGCAAAGTATTCTCCGCCTTCTCGGCGTCGAGACCGTCGGCTTTCACAGCGACGACCAGCCCGCCACCTCGGCGTCGGCTTTCCGCTAACTCGGCGATGTCCAGTCTGCCGTTTTAGCGAAGTATTCTCCGCCTTCTCGGCGATGAGATCGTCGGCTTTCGCAGTGACGACTAGCCTGCCTCCTCGGCGTCGGCTTTCCGCTAACTCGGCGATGTCCAGTTCGCCGTTGTAGCGAAGCATTCTCCACCTTCTCGGTGATGAGATCGTCGGCTTACACAGCGACGACCAGCCCGCCACCTCGGCGTCAGCTTTCCTCTAACTCGGCGACGTCCAGTCCGCCGTTTTAGCGAAGTATTCTCCACCTTCTCAGTGTCGAGATCATTGGCTTTCACATCGACGACCAGCCGCCACCTCGGCGTCGGCTTTCCGCTAACTCGGCGACGTCCAGTCCGCCATTTTAGCGAAGCATTCTCCGCCTTCTCGGCGATGAGATCGTCGGCTTACACAGCGACGACCAGCCCGCCACCTCGGCGTCGGCTTTCCGCTAACTCGGCGACGTCCAGTCCGCCGTTTTAGCGAAGTATTCTCCACCTTCTCGGCGTCGAGATCGTCGGCTTTCGGCGGCGACCGGCCAGCCACCTAAGCATCGGCTTTCGCTAACTTTCGGCGATGTCGATCCGCCCGTTTTAGCGAAGCATTCTCCGCCTTCTCGGCGATGAGATCGTCGGCTTTTCGCGGCGGCGATGCTTTCGCTAACTTTTCGGCGATGTCGATCGCCATTTTAGCGAAGTATTCTCTGCCTTCTCGGCGATGAGATGTTGGCTCATTGTTTCGGCGTGACCGGTCCGCCTCTATCAGCATTAACCTGCTTGCCTTCATCGACTTTGGCTCTCTCATGAGACCACCACGGTCGATCGGGCGATTTATCTGGGGTAAAGGTCGCAAAGCGCTTTCGGCCAGTAAGTGGTCGACGACGAGCGCAAAATTTACTCCTATAAATCGCACAGACGATCTGGACAGAGGAAAGTCGCAAACTGCTCGGCCGTAAGTGGTCGACGAAGAGCGTAAACTCTCCTAGCTCCCTCAAGTATCTAGCTCTCTCTCACGAGCCATCTCAGAAGACCTGCTCATCTCGAGTAGGATCCCATCTAGCTCTCTCACGAGCCATCTCATAAGACCTGCTCATCTCGAGTAGGATCCCATCTAGCTCTTTCTCACGAGCCATCTCAGAAGACCTGCTCATCTCGAGTAGGATCCCATCTAGCTCTCTCACGAGCCATCTCGAAAGACCTGCTCGTCTTGAGCAGGATCCCATTCGGCTCTCTCTGACGAGCCATCTCTGAAGACCTGCTCGTCTCGAGCAGGATCCCATCTGGCTCTCTCCGATGAGCCACTCCCGAAGACCATTTTTCCACGGGCATTAAAAAGACTCGTACGATGGGGCTCTCCCCCGAAGTACGAGCACAAAAAAGACTCGTATGATGGGGCTCTCTCACGAAGTATGAGCACACAAAAGACTCGTACGACGGGGCTCTCCCCAATCTGAGAGCACACTAAAAGACTTCGTCTGTGGGGCTCTCCCCCAAAAAGTATGAGCCTGAAAAAAGACTTCATCTGTGGGGCTCTCCCAAGTCTGAGCCTGAGAAAAAAAGACTTCGTCTGATGGGGCTCTTCCCAATCTGAGCCTAAAAGAACTTCATTCTGTGGGCCTCCCAATCTGAGCACATAAAAGACTTCGTCTGTTGGGCTCCTCAAATCTGAGCCTGAGAAAAAACTCATCTGATGGGGCTCTCCCGTCTGAGCATAGAAAAAGACTTCGTCTGTGGGGCTCTCCCCCAAAGTATGAACACACAAAAAAAGACTTCGTCTGTGGGGGCTCTCCCGAAATCTGAGCACTAAATAAAGACTTCGTCTGACGGGGACTCTTCCCAATCTGAGCCTAGAAAAAACTTCGTCTGACGGGGCTCTCCCCCAAAGCTACTGTGAGCACAAAAAACTTCGTCTGAAGGGGCTCTCCCAATCTGAAGAAAAAAAAGACTTCATTACGGGCTCCCAATCTGAGCACAAAAAAGACTTCGTCTCATCTGTGGGGCTCCCAAGTCTGAGAACCTAAAAGACTTCGTCTCACAATGGGGCTCTCTAGAAATTCTGAAACCTGAACTTCATCTTGACCAGGGGCTCTCCCCCGTCTGAGCACACCTAAAAAAAAAAAGACTTCAGATGCGACGGGGCTCTCCCACGCACTGTTACCTATAAAAACTTTCGTCAAAAAAGAACGGGCTCTCCCGGAAATAGAACGCAGAAAAGACTTCGTCTGACCAGACTCTGCCATAAAAAAGACTCGAACCTCTCCCCGGCACTTTCAAAAGACTCAGACTCTCCCCGTCTGAACACCAAAAGACTTCGTAAAGGGGCTCTCCCCGTCTGAAAAACCTAAAAGACTCGCATAACAGGGCTCCCCCGGCACGAAAGCACATAAAAGACCAGATAACGGGCAGGGGCTCCCAATCTGAAGTACAAAAAAGATCCAGATGGGGCTCTCCCAAAGTCTGAGCACACAAAAAAAAAAGACTTCAGATGATGGGGCTCTCCCCTGCAAGCATAACGAGCACAAAAAACTTCAGATAACGGGGGGCTCTCCCCAGTCTGAGACTCAGAAAAAGACTCTTCGTCTGGGCGGGGCTCTCTTGAACCTTCGGTCTGACAAACTTCGTCTGATGGGGCTCTCCAAAGCACGAGCACACCTAAAAACTTCATTACAGCGGGGCTCTCCAAATCTACGAAAGACAAAAAGACTCGTCTGACGGGTTCTCGGCACGAAAGCTGAGAAAAAGACTTCGTCTGTGGGGTCTCCCCCAATCACGAAGCAAAGAAAAGACTCAAGATGACAGGGGCTCTCCCCAAAGTCTGAGCACCTAAAAGACTCATCTGACGGGGCTCTCCCAAAATAGCTGAAAGCAGGCATAGAAAGAAAAAGACAACGGTGGGCTCCCCCCCAAATCTGAAAGAAAAAAGACTCAGACAATGGGGCTCTCCGGCACTGAGCACACAAAGACTTCGTCTGTGGGCTACCCGGTCTGTGGCATACCAAAGAACTTCGTCTGACGGGGCTCTCCCAATCTGAAGGCACGTAAAAGACTCAGATAAGGGGCTCTCCCAATCTGAAACAGAAAAAGACTCGTCGATGGGGTTCTCCCAGTCTGAAAGACAAAAAAGACTTCGTGTGGGGCTCTCCCGAAGTACTGAGCACACAAAACCTCGTCAGACGATGGGGCTCCCCAAGTCACGAAACACCTAAAAGACTCGTCTGACGGGGCTCTCCCGTACTGAGCACATAAAAGACTGCCAGATTAACGGGGGGCTCTCCCCAGTCTGAAAGAAAGACTTAAAAGACTCGCATAACGGGCTCTCCCGGAGAGAATGAGCACAAAAAAACTTCAGTCTGATGGGGCTCCCAAAGCACGAAAGCCTGAAAAAGACTAGACGACAGGCTCTCCCCAAAATCTGAGGCATAAAAACAAAAGAACTTCCAGACAGCAGGGGCTCTCCCAGGAAACGGAAAGACACAAAAACTTCGCATGATGGGACTCTCCCCATACGAAATGCTGAGCATATGAACTTCATTACCTGGGGCTCTGCACGTCTGAAACCTGAGAAAAAAGACTCGTCTTGAAGGGGTTCTCCCCCAAAATGAAAGCCAAAAAGACTCTACCATGAGGACTCTCCAATCTGAGCACAGAAAAAGACTCGTCAGCCAGGGGCTCTCCCCCAAAGAAAGCCACAAAAGCACTTTCGTACTGGCCAGACTCTCCCCGTCTCACTGAGGAAACAAAAAACTCAGACAATGGGGCTCTCCCCAAAGGAAAGCACGTAAAAGAGCAACCCCTACTTAAAAAATTTCGTCTGTGTGGGGCTCTCCCCAAAATGCGAGCACAATAAAAGACTTCGTCTGACAGGACTCTCCCAAAAAAATCTGAGCCTGAGCAAAAAGACTTCGTCTGTGGGGCTCTCCCCCAAGTCTGAGCCTGAAAAAAACTTCAGATAGCGGGGCTCTCCCCGAAATCTGAGCACACAAAAAGACTTCATCTAGCAGGGGGCAGGGCTCTAAAAAGACTTCATCACGGGAGCACACAAAAGACTTCTTCGTCTGACGGGGCTCTCCCCAATCTGAAAACCTGAAAAAAGACTTCGTCTGGCCAGGGCTCTTGTTGGGGAATGAGTTGCACAGATCTATTCGGGGTGAATATTTAAATACAAATTTAATTCATTAATTATTACTAGTATGAATTAATCCTTTATTAATTTAAATAATAATTGCAACAACATATCATGCATATAAAAGCCACGTAAAACCTACGCATGCGGAATCTACGGGTTTACGTGAATGTACCTCTCGGGATGGCAGTGGCTTTGGTCGGACGGACTAACCAAAAGGACTTCCCAAGTATTCCCTTAGCCCTTGCTCGACAATCCGGTGGAAGGATACTCGCGAACAATTAACAAAAGGAAAAAATAAACTTTGTTGCACCACTTATGTGGACTTGCTAATATTTCCAGCACATGGAATTGTACTTGAGAATCAACTAATCATCCCCTATTTATAAGAGGGAGGGTGGTCGAAATTTTAGTGATATTTCAATGTGGGAAAAGACTTTTCTTGATCACCAAGAAATCTTGAATATGTCTCATATATTCTTTTTCCCATAATTAAAATATTCCACAAAAATCCACCTCCTCTATTTTATGGCATTATTTTCGAAAAATATAGTATGCAAGAATCCAAGATTTGGATCTTCTTGAATTTATGAGATATTCTTGTATTTCAAGAAATACATATCTTTCATAATATCTTTTCAAGAAAATCAAGAAAATCTTTCTTGCCCTCTATTTTCAAAAATTTCGAAATATCACTATGAATAACCAAGTGGGAGATTTCTTGAATTTAATGAGATTAATCTTGTATTCCAAGAATACATATCTTCATTCCATAACAAAATTCAAAGAAAATCTTTCTCCCTCTTTTATCCATAATTTTCGAAAATTTAGAGGAAATATAAGCAACAATATTTATTTTATTTTAATCACCTTTTCAGTTATTGAACTATATGTTGGGCTACTCAGGGGGCCTTTAGGAGAATTAAGATTTGACCTTCTAATGGATCTTGAATATCTAATATTGAGCCACAATATAATTCAAGCCCATAAATATTAATTAATCCCACTACATAATTAATATTACACCATCCATCTTAACCCATATTACAGTTGTTGGTCCCGGTGGGAAAACCTATTTTGCGCGTGCGGAAGCAAGACGTTTTCATTTCGGTGCATATAAAACAGGGATGAGGGCAGAGTGCTCCAATTTTTCTTTTTAAACTTTGCAGCTCATGTGTGTGCTTTGCTTATAAACAAATGCGTATGATAAGTATAAACATAAAGCAGTAAACAACACAGCAATATATAGTGGTTCGGACAACCAGTCCTACATCCACTCTCCCTCTCTAGGGAAATTCCTTCAAACGGGACTTATCACCCTCCACGGGATTGCCAATAGATATTTACCGAGCTCACACTCGAACTGGACTTATAACCCTCTCTCGGGTTCGCCTCGGGACTTATCACCCTCCACGGGATTGCCAATAGATATTTAACGAGTTCACACTCCATCGGGACTTATCACCCTCACTCGGGTTTGCCTAACAACTACCTCACTTCACCACTGGGTTTGGGTTTTGGTGTTGTCTCCAACTATGGTGAGATTTTCCCTTACAATGGTTTAGCCTCAATGCTAAGGTTGGGAAAATCTCTCTAAGCTTATGATACATCGTGGGTTGCTTAGATTGGGTTCTAGAACACTCTTTGAATATATTTGTATATCTATAGGCTTGTGTTCTAGGGTGGGAATGCTTTGGCTATAACACTCTTTGGCTCTGTAGCATTGTTGCTATCTTTTTCACACTTCCACCACTGATAATGAAGGAAGAACTTGTATTTATAGTGTGGATTTGAATGTTACCGTTGGAGAGAATCACATTCAAATCCATACTATTCTTTGTAAGTTCTGCAGCTTTTCCTGGCTGGTTGTCTTCCTCTCGTTGGTCCACGTCAGCTGGATTCCAACGGCTATATTCCTCAGCTTCAGTGCCTCGGAACATTTAGGATATACTGAGCATTCAGTATGTTACTGAGTCTTCAGTAAATACTGTGCCTTCAGTATTTCTCTGAGTCTTCAGTTTTCTCTGAGCCTTCAGTTTTCTCTGAGCCTTCAGTTTCTCTGAGCCTTTAGTTTCTCTGTATCCTACTGAGTCTTCAGTATCTCAGTTTCTTACTGAGTCTTCAGAAAAACTAACCTGTTCTATATCTGCCGACTATACACGGTGCAGATAATATCCTGAACACTCTAAAACTGAATCCTGATTCATCTATCAAGATTATCCTGAACATGTCATACTTAGGGGTTTTGGGATCTAATCCAAATCATATAATCTTTTATTGAATTCATCTCCCAACAATTTCCCCCTTTTTGATGATGCCAAAACCTATCTTGTTTACAAACATATAACCTATACTCAGGTTTCAGTTTTTTTTTTTTTTTTTTTTTTTTATTACAAGAAAGGTAAATCTCTAATCAATTTAAAAACATTCAACAAATTTCTTTAGTAATGAATCTTTTCTAAATAGATCATTACTAAATACTTAAGCAGTTTCTTATAGCATCATATAGTTTCCCTTATATATGAGCATATAATCAGATCAGAGACATTCAAACAGGCATATCTAAATAAAAGAAAAAGATAATGAGGTATTATCTTTCAGCATAAAGATAAAGGTTTCATTGATTGTATGTTATCAGTTACAAATTACAATGAACTTTATTGAAGAAAATAAAGACACAAACATAAAGAATTACAAGTCTTCAGTCTTGGTCTTCAGTCTTCTGTCTTCTGCTCGACTCCTCATTCCTCTTCTTCTACGGACTTTGTCTGATCAGGCATACTGATACTCATGCTGACTGAGTTCAGTTTCTTCTGATTTCAGACATCCTGACCCTCAGGTCTCTTTTGCTTACTGACCCTCAGGTCACTTGACCTATACTGAGTCTCAGTCCACTTTACTGATCCTTCAGTATTCCTTTTCACTCATGCTATCTGATTTCCTTCTTGATCTGATCAGTTCGACTGATTAGATCAATCACTTCTTTAGATCAACATATCAGAATAGCATCAGGTCATCATATTAGGTTAGCATATCAGGTTTATCATATCTGATCTCGATCACGTCTGATCTTGATCAGTCTCTTTCGCTTATCTTCTGATTTGCAACCTTTTCTTCTGATTTGCTGGCTTTAGCTTTTCTTCATTTCTGATTCTGCACAGCTCATCAGTTCACTCTGGAACTCATCTAACTCATCTGATTTTGATCAGTCTTGTCTGCAGCCTCGTCTGATCTCAATCATTTACTTTTGATTCCGTGAGTTCCCCCTCAAGTTGAAGTTCCCCTTTCAACTGATATAGACCGATATATCTGATTTGGTGAAGTTTTCAAGTTCAGCTGATTTTCTTCATTTGATCAGCTTTGTATGTAATCAGATTTTTGTTGACCTAATCTGATTCTTCTCAGATTAAGACAATTCTTGGAAAATGTTACTGCCAGAACTTAGTCTAGAGTAGTAGACTCTCTTCCCTAAGTTGGTGCGATTTGACATGCATAGATACACTCGATATGTCAATCCGCCGTAACTTTATCCAATTATCGGTCGCGTGATTTCTACACGCTGTCCTTGTGATGCAAATTTTTCTAAATAGGCTTTGAGAACTCAAATTTGCATCTGCACCCTTGCTTGGCCTCTATAAATTGGACCAATGCTTTACACAACATAACTCATTCACCATACATATCTTCTTCGTAGAATCATGTATCCTGGTGAACCCTTGTTTCCGGTGAGACTTCCGGCAAACACTTTTACCCCTTTTTCCATGATTTCTTCTTCTCAAATCAACTCTGTTCATCCCTTTTTGCTGCTTTCGTCATCGTCAATGATTTCACATACGATCGTTGCAAAGCTTCTCTTTCACCATGGCGGTGGTTCTGCTGTTGCAACTGAGAAGACACTTCTCCTAACCGTATGTACCTTGTGTGTCTATCGTTATGACGTGACTACCATCAACAGACTTAGTCTGAAAATGAACGTGAGTTTGATATACGATCTTAATCTGATAACAGTTGATCTTCGTATATCACCTCACCATTTAACAGCTGGAGAGCCCACTGACTCTTCCTTGGGGCTCCTGGCTTTAAAATCCTATCAAGGCCGCTCTCGCTCCATTTTCTTGATCTTCAGCTTCTGCGAGCGCCTTGGGATTTTCTTCTTTAAAGCCTCTCTCACCCTTGTTAAGTGGGGGAAAATGAGAGCATCATATTTAAAAATCTCTCTCTTTCCCTGCTCCACTTGGGTTAGGATGAGGGTTTAGGGATATGGCTTAAGGGTTTAGGGTTTAGAGTTATGTATTGACCTCCAGGTTTTCTTGCATTTGTAACTTGTAATGTAACCTGACCTTCGGGTCTTAATCAATGAAAAGTTCTATTATTCCATTGTTGTGTAAAACTCTGTTTCCTTGGTACCGCTTGTTGATATCAGATCAGAGATAGGTTTTAAAAAGAAAGATCTGCTCAGGCGAAAACATTGAAAAAGTAATCTTTTGAGCACCTGCTCTGATACCACTTGTTGGTCCCGGTGGGAAAACCTATTTTGCGCGTGCGGAAGCAAGACGTTTTCATTTCGGTGCATATAAAACAGGGATGAGGGCAGAGTGCTCCAATTTTTCTTTTTAAACTTTGCAGCTCATGTGTGTGCTTTGCTTATAAACAAATGCGTATGATAAGTATAAACATAAAGCAGTAAACAACACAGCAATATATAGTGGTTCGGACAACCAGTCCTACATCCACTCTCCCTCTCTAGGGAAATTCCTTCAAACGGGACTTATCACCCTCCACGGGATTGCCAATAGATATTTCTGAGCTCACACTTTCGAATCTGGACTTATAACCCTCTCTCGGGTTCGCCTCGGGACTTATCACCCTCCACGGGATTGCCAATAGATATTTAACGAGTTCACACTCCATCGGGACTTATCACCCTCACTCGGGTTTGCCTAACAACTACCTCACTTCACCACTGGGTTTGGGTTTTGGTGTTGTCTCCAACTATGGTGAGATTTTCCCTTACAATGGTTTAGCCTCAATTAAGGTTGGGAAAATCTCTCTAAGCTTATGATACATCGTGGGTTGCTTAGATTGGGTTCTAGAACACTCTTTGAATATATTTGTATATCTATAGGTTTGTGTTCTAGGGTGGGAATGCTTTGGCTATAACACTCTTTGGCTCTGTAGCATTGTTGCTATCTTTTTCACACTTCCACCACTGATAATGAAGGAAGAACTTGTGTTTATAGTGTGGATTTGAATGTTACCGTTGGAGAGAATCACATTCAAATCCATACTATTCTTTGTAAGTTCTGCAGCTTTTCCTGGCTGGTTGTCTTCCTCTCGTTGGTCCACGTCAGCTGGATTCCAACGGCTATATTCCTCAGCTTCAGTGCCTCGGAACATTTAGGATATCTTGAGCAGCATTCAAGTATATTCTTGAGTCTTTGATAAATCTTGTGCCTTGATATTTCTCGAGTCTTGATTTTTCTCGAGCCTTGATTTTCTCGAGCCTTGGTTTCTCGAGCCTTTAGTTTCTCAGTATCCCATCGAGTCTTGATATCTCGATTTCTTCTTGAGTCTTGAAAAAAAACTCGTTCTATATCTGCCGACTATACACGGTGCAGATAATATCCTGAACACTCTAAAACTGAATCCTGATTCATCTATCAAGATTATCCTGAACATGTCATACTTAGGGGTTTTGGGATCTAATCAAAATCATATAATCTTTTATTGAATTCATCTCCCAACAACAGTCAATATGGCTCCCGGTCATTATTTCCCGTGTTTAAGATTATCTAGCCCATTAATTAATTCAAGCCACTGAAATAGCTTTCCGTTAATTAATATCTTTTGTCCTTGGTCGAGGAACGGTTCAACATTATTATCCATACCGGAAACTAATTCCACTTGCAAGATTTGGTATGATAAAACTTATGAACCTCCCAAGGGGGCAAATCAAGCAAGCGTACTTGCACACGATTCTTCGTATTAAATCTTAGCAATCACATGTGACCAATTATATTGCTCAAGATAAAAAGTATTGAATCTCCCTGATTCGCTACCCATGATAAGTCAAAGCAATAGTTACCATTCCCACGTGATCCTATTTAAGGGACGAAGGTTAAGAAACAACGAACCACTGAGGTCTAATTCTTCCTTGTTCAGTTCAAGAATTTATCCTCCCCAGAGGTCCTATTCAACAAGATCGGTCATGCTCTAGTGTAATCTCTTGGTCAAGACAAACCAATCGAGCCTTACACCTCAACCTTTCGCGATGGTTGTTCATTTCCATCTAGGTCGTGAATGGCGTACTTTTTTAGTTACAAAGGGATATTAATTTAATCTTTCGTGATGCGGTATCACTAAATTAACTACTGATGTAACACGTTGAATTATTGAACAGTTATGCAGTAAATATATATAACATTCAATCATATTTAAAGCATCAGTGATAAACAATTTATTTCAGTAAATAAGTCTGAAAATTCAGTTTCGATTATACAAAGTAAAAGCATACTTTTCAGTATAATCCCAACAACTCCCCCGGCACGAAAGCCTGAAAAAGACTTCGCATAACGTGGCTCTCCGGCACGAGCACACAAAAGACTCAAATCTGAAGGGCTCTCCCCCGAAGTACTAGCACACAAAAGACTCGTACAACGGGCTCCCCCCGAACAAACACGAACGAGTTCGTACTCTGATTCCCGCAGCAAAAAGCGAGTAATGGGTACGCAGTCGCAAAAGACGACTCGTACTTACAATACCCGTAGCTAAAGCGGGTGATGAGTCTTGGGGTCGCAGTTTAAATCTGACAGGGCTCCCAATCTGAAAGACAGAAGAAGACTTCGTCGATGGGGCTCCCAAATACGAGCACATAAAAGACTTCAGATGAGGGCTCTCCGAAATCTGAGCCTGAAAAGACTTCAGTCTGATGGGGCTCTCCCCCAAAGTACGAGCCTGAAAAAAGACTTCGTCTGACGTGGGCACTCCCCAAAGTACGAACCTACGAAAAAGACTCTTACGACGGCTCCCCAAAGTACGAGCCTGTGAGAAAAAGACTCGTCTGTGGGGCACCCCCGGCACTGAGCCTGAGAAAAGACTTCGTCTGTGGGGCTCCCCTAAAAAATCTGAGCCTGACAGAAAAGACTTCAGACGATGGGGCTCCCCCTCAATCTGAAAGAAAAAAAGACTCGAGCAGCCAGGGCTCCCCAATCTGAGCCAGAAAAAGACTTCGTCGACAGGGCTCCCCGGCACGAAACCTGAAAAAGACTTCGTCGACGGGCTCCCCCGGTACAAGCACGAAAAAGACTCAGATGACGGGTTCGCCTCGGCACGAAAGCCTGAGACTAGATCGATCGGATCGGGGAAGAAGAAATCAGACATCCTGAAGACTCAGACAAACCGAGGGTCGGTATGCTCGATCTTTCGACATCTTTGAGGGCTCGACCTTTGAACAATTAAGATCTCATACGGCACCGAGCAAGCTCGAAGGCAAACAATGTGACTGCAGATACAACAAAAGATAAAATCTGGTCGAGACATGAAACAAGATCAAGCTCTGAACAACGTCACAGCCCGATCTTGGGGGCTATTGTTGTGTTCAGATATATCACACGTCAGCATCACCAGATTTATCATACGTCAGCAAGATGAATTATCACACGTCAGCAGGTCCCACCGAGACCACGTGATTTGTCGTGCTTACACATATGTTTTGTCATGCTTTATGCACATGACTTGTCGTGCTTATCGATTTGTCGTGCTTAACGATTTGTCGTGCTTATGATTTGTCGTGCTGGTCCTCTTTATATAAAGGACCTCACCTTTCATTATAAAAAAAAACACACTGGAATGTTTCCCTCATTCCACTTATATACCTACACCCACATTTCAGGGAAGAACTACGGTTCTTCCCGCAGTGTTCTTGTTCGATTAATCATTTTGTTTGTGAGTTGTTACCAAATTAGCCACATAATACTCTCCGTAAAAAATGACTCGCAACAATTTCCACCTCTTTACTATACGCAATGTGTCAATTCCAAATTAATGTAAAGCTTACCCTAGGCGAAATCTAATCAATCTCTTACCTATGTACAGTGATGTACCAACTAAATGAAAAGAGTTTTGAATGAATATATATAGATAATTTATAAGATGGCCTGAAATGTGGCAACAAATTATTGTTCCGGTTGTAAGGTCGAATATGAACTAGCGAAATTTGGCATAGCTACTAGCTAGTCAACTTGTTCCATGGATAAGTATGAAGCTAGCATTGATTAGGTTAATTACATTGGTCGAAGGCATCAAGTCATCGATGAGATCGTACATATGTGTATGTGAGAAAATTATTAACAGGTACAGATGAAATTGTATATATCATATATATATATATATATATATATATATATATATATATATATAATTATTTTATATTTATTAATAAATTGTAATTTTGAAATCACTAAAAAAAATAGGAGGTTGTCTACGGAATATTCCAAAAAATAGAGGATTGCCTAAGAAATATTTCAATTTGCCTAGATATTTTTATCCATAGGTAAATTTGCCTACGGAATATAATTCGTAGGTAAATTTATTTGTAAGTCATTTCTAAACCACAAATGTAATTGTCTAAAAAAATGTAAGTTGCATAGGGAATTATCTTTTGTAGTTAATTAGTTTGCCTACAAAAATTAGGAATGTGTAGGTAGTTTCATGATAGGTAATTTGTTTGCCTAGGAAATTATTTTGTGTGGTAACTTTTCATAGATTTTTCTAAAAATTGATAGGCAAATCCTAGGCAATAATCACTTTTAAGGACCAAATTATTTTTGTAGAAAAATTTCATAAGTATTTGAAAATTTTGGTAGGCAATTCTTCATTTTCTTGTAGTGAATGTACCTGTCAGTAAGTAGGAGTTCGTGATAGTCTCTACCTCGGCAGAGATGCGGGCGTGCTCTTGTGCCTGAGCCTCCCTTTCCCCACCTTCACCAAATGGTTGATCCAGGTGATTCTGCTGTTGAGCTGCTGGGGGAGAATTGCTAATTCAAGTCTTCCTTTCCGTGCCTGCCTTCCTTGTTCAAGGAATTGCTTTCTCGCGTTATTAAATTCTTATGCCAATTAGACCGGGTTTCCTCAAAAGAAGTGATCGAGAGAAGGCTACTCTAGATCGGGTAATCATTAAATGGTGGTAAGTCTCTCCCTCCCTATATATATAGGCTTAATTCATGGGATGTAACTCACTATAAATGGATTATTGATTATAACTTCTTAAATTGTTTCACAGTAAATTTTCGTGTTCAACGAAATATAATCTTCAAAAGCCTATTACTAGGTGCTTCATAATTCCAATTTTGATAAAACTCAAAAGCATATATAGAATAAATTGCATTGACTAAACAGAGAAGACTTTTGTGAACCAACTAGGACAAATTATGCTAGCTAGTCATCCACATTCTCTTGACACGAAACCCCTAATAATTAAAATATAGGTTATGTTAACTAGTTTTCTACTTTAAAATAGAACAAGAAAAAGAAGACTGAAAATTCAAAAAGGAAAAATGAAAATTGTTAAAAAAAAGCCAAAGAAATAATGTATCGCGGCTGTGTCATATATTCCAAGATGTATTCTATTTTCTTCTTTTTAAAAAAAAAAAAGATTGTATTTTATTTTCTAAATCTTTAAGACATTGATTCAGAATTATAGTGATATGCCAGATAATTAGTGTTTTATTTTGTATTCTGTAATATGGATGAATGACAGGTGGAACAATAAAAAATATTTAACGAACCATCATATTTTGTGTTCATGTGTTAAAAATTTAGTAGAGTGAAAGACTAATGAAATATAAAAAAATAAAATAAGATAATCGAACCGTTACTCATTCCACGTATCATTAATTTAGACTATGTAATATAGAATGAAACACCATTTTTTGTTGTGGCACCAATGATGATTCGTTACTACTCCCTCCGATCCCTGACCATTTTGAGCCCTCATGTGGGCACACAAATTAAGGAAAAAATAAATTTTTAGTGTTTTGTTGATGTTTCAAAGGAGATGGAGGGTGAAGATTGTGAGATTCTTTTCAATTTTAAGGTGTGCAAAATAGTAAAAAAATGGACCAAAATAGAAAGTGTGCAAGATGGTATGGAATGGGGGGAGTAAATAGTACCCCCTCTTGACTTTTCACACAGATTAAAAAATTGTATTGAAAAAGTAAATTAAACAAGCAAAATTTATATTATATCTCTATTTAATGATTGTTATAGTTTCCAACATAATTAATGTATAAGGCTATATTAGTAAATTAATTAAAAAAAAATTATTTTACGTAAAAACAAGCCTATATATTTGGGACATCCATAAAATGAAAATAAACCTATATAATTGGGAAGAAAGTATTAATTTACTACTCACCTCTCCATGAATAAAGAAAGTCAAATACTTATAAAAGCTAGCTAGGGCTATACAGCTATATGCATGCTTTTAGTAAATAAACTTAGTTGAAATTGAACAATATTATACTACCCTCTAGGGCTCATGAAATACTTATATAAAAGGACTACTAATTCCTCCATTAATTTACTACTCACCTCTCCATGAATAAAGAAAGTCAAATACTTATAAAAGCTAGCTAGGGCTATACAGCTATATGCATGCTTTTAGTAAATAAACTTAGTTGAAATGAACAATATTATACTACCCTCTAGGGCTCATGAAATACTTATATAAAAGGACTACTAATTCCTCCATTAATTTACTACTCACCTCTCCATGAATAAAGAAAGTCAAATACTTATAAAAGCTAGCTAGGGCTATACAGCTATATGCATGCTTTTAGTAAATAAACTTAGTTGAAATTGAACAATATTATACTACCCTCTAGGGCTCATGAAATACTTATATAAAAGGACTACTAATTCCTCCATACTTGCAGCACCATTCCTCCTCTTCCAACCATGAATACACTTATCTCCACAATTCCACTACTACTCATTGTAATTATATCCCAGGTTGCAGCTCAACTAAATATCTGCACCCCCAACGGTGGCTACGCAAACAAAACCTCATACGACGTAAATCTCCGGGCCCTACTCTTCACCCTCCCCTTAAACCTCCCCGATAACGGCTACTACGCAGCTTCCATAACCGCCTTAACCACCGGTGAAACCATCAACGCCTTCACTCTCTGCCGGGGGGACCTGACCCCCACCCAGTGCAACGCGTGCGTCCTGTCCGCCGCCCCAGACGTGCTCCGGATATGCCAGAACCAGCGGCAGGGCGTCGTCTGGTCCGACAGCAACTGCCTGGTGCGCTACACGGACGCCGCCTTGAATCCGCCGACCACCTCCGTCAAGTTAATCCTGGTAAGCGGTAGCATCGCGGCTGATACGGCTCAGTTTAAGGTGAGTTATATTAATTTCCTAACACGTTGGTTATTGAGGCTGATATTTAGAGAAAATGTTTTTTTGTCCTATAAATAATTTATCCCCTTTTTATTTCGATTCTATTGATTTTTCAATTTTGATTTTAGTCATCTAGTTTACATATTTCGATTTTTTTTTCATTTTAATGGGATTTAAATTAAAATTGTCCCATAACTTTAGTACCATGACTATCAATATTTTCAACTTAATTCAATATGTATTCAATTTGATCCAATTTAGTCCCGAACGGCCGAAAGTCACCCAAAATTGCTAAAAACGATGTCGTTTTCTGGTCAAAATTGGGGGCGCGTAAAGAACAAGCGCCCAAAACGATGTTGTTTTTGGTAATTTTGAGCGATCTCCGGCCATATGGGACTAAATTGAATCAAGTTGAGTACATGAGAGACTAAATTGAAAAAAATAATAATTATGGGATTATTTCAATAAAGGTGTAAAATTATAGGACTGTTTTGGTTTAATTCCCCATCTTAACTTTTAAAATTTGAGTTTTATCCTATAACTTATACATTTTTACCTTTTTTTTTTTTTTTCTATTCGTGTAAGTTACAGACCGAAAATTAAAATTTAAAAGTGAATATGACCAGAATATTGAAAGTTTGTAAATTATAGAATGAAAATCAAAATTTAAAAGTTAATTGGACAAAAAAGAATTCCCATAATTTAATATGGGTGGGGCTATCTAAGTAGTTCAAATTCAGGATGTCCGCAAGATCTTTCTAGTTGTTTTTTTTCGAAAATCGAACCCAAAATCCGGATGTGAAGCAAAAACTCTGATATGAATAAAGAATTTCATATATAACAAATTCCCTTATATTAATTCTGTAACTGCAAGGTGGATCGAGATGCACTGCTAAGTGATCTCCGGGGTCTGGCAGCAGCCGGTAGCGCGGAACTGAAGGTCGGCGGCGGGAACAGGAGCACGTCTTCCATTGGTCCGGAGTCGTCTAAAATTTACGGGCTAGTGCAGTGCCGGCCGGACTTGTCATCGGGAGATTGCGAGGCGTGCTTGGGGGAGGCGACGGCGGCTCTTCAGGATTGCTGTGATTTTCAAAATGGCGTGAGAATTCTGAAGCCTGATTGCACTCTTCAGTATGAGATTCGTAACTTCTACAATGAGACTCGTCTGAGTGAACGCGGCGTGCTGTTCACGTGATCAACTTGGATCTCTTCTGCACAACAAATATATATATAGAGTTTCTGAGATAAAAGGAGACATCCATAATTAATAAATAATACTCCTATTAGTATTATCTCTGTCTATTAAAAAATATTATATATGTACATAAAAAATTAAAATAAAATTTGAAATTATAACTTAACAAATTTTATGTAATTGAAATGAAACGTAATATAATCATAAACACACATCACCAATTTAAAATACTAAAATTTGAAATAGAAATGATAGATATTAGGATTAAAATATTAATTAATAAAAATAAAATTATTTTTTTCTGGTTCAACGGTAAAAATAGTTTTTTTAAAAGTAATCAGACAGTTTTCATGATCGGTTCTGAAAAACGCTGAATATTAATATAATTTAAATAAACTTAAAAAAATAACATATTAAATCAATGCATTCTTAGTGGAACTAGTTTATACCACGTGCGTTGCATGTGATACGTAAGTAGTAGTGAAAAATTGTTATAGAAAAATAAGATCATTATTTTAGAAAATTAAGACTCTATGCTTCAATTATTCCAAAAGAAAAATAGATAGAGAAATATGTAAATTAAGACTCTCGCTAGAAAAATATTTGTCGTGTTATGTAAAAATACACTTAAATCGATATATAAATACTTGTCTCACTATGTAAATAGTTGTATGAAGTTTAAAATGACAAATAGGCCAATAACTTTGATCCTATATAAATAGATTCACTCTCATAACTTTTTTGTCGTCGATTTAGTCATAATATCTTTGATAATGTTCAACTTTAATCTCAATTCCTTCGAAAAATATAAAATTATGTTGTTTCATTGATTGAGTTTGGAGCTTTCCGGGTGCGGGTGTGCCTGAATTGCCACTTAAAGTTTTTTTTTACACTGAAAATTACATTTCATAGAATAAAAAAAAAATCAAAACAAATAAACACTTAAAATTAAAGCAGAATTCCCGATCTTAAACTCTAGAAAAATTCTCGAATCGCCCAAAGCAAATCGCGAATCACGATTCTCCATAGCTCTTTTCTTGTGCACGAAGACCACTTTTTCAGGCGAAACGAGCAAAAGAAGGGCCCATTACTCGATTTTGAGCAGGAACCCTAGCTTTCTTAAATATTTCAGTATCAAAGACAGTGAGAGGCAATAATGTTGTTTGAGAGTTTGGGACATAACCCTAGCTAGTTTTATCGCGATTTATTTTTAAGAAATTTTATTTGATTTAAGTTTTAAATCATGGGTTTCTTTGTTGACAAAAACTCATATGAGACTGTCTCATGCATGAGACGGATTACAATCTAGCAAAAATTACACCCACCCCTCCTAAAGTGTTAAAGCTTCAATGCCCAACTTATGCTCCGTCTCACCGTGAGACGGTCTCATGCAAGTGTGCCTCTTCTTTGTTTTAGAGAAAGTTGCGATTTTGTTTGTTTAAGTATTTATTTAATTTGAGTTTTATCGAGAATTTTGTTTTGATTTTAAGTATTTATTTGTTATGATTTTCTTTTCTTTCTTTTTTCTTTTTAATTCTTTGACATGTAATTCAAGGTGTAAAAAGAATTACACGTGGAAGTTCAATTACACCCGCAGTCGAAAAGTCCGAAATTCAATCGGTGGAACGACGTAGTTTTGAGTCTACACTAAATTTTCAAAATGAAATCAAAAGAAACTCCTTTTCAAACTAGTTCAATAATTGGAAGCCAGACTTGTATATGGACAGTTGTGAAGAAAATCAAAACAAAACAACGAAAAATATAAAAAAAATTAAATAAATAAAACAACAATCAATAACACAATTGGAGGGAGAAAACCAAAACAACAAGAAATAAAACAAAAAAACAAATTAAACAACAATCAAGAACACAAGACTTGAAATCTTTGAAAGAGTTTCACGTACATCTCCCAACACTACCACAACAAAATATGAAAAATGAACTTAACAAAATCTGTACACAAGACTAAAGTGTATTGGTGAATTGGTACACTGGTAACAAAACATCTACACTTCTTATATTACATTATAAAGGATACCCCATGTTTTCCAGGATGTTGACCCCCGTAAGCAAAATTCACCATTTTGATCAAAAAAGTTTCTAATGTAAATTGTTTTTAGATGCGATATATCACAATCCAAATCACCCTTTGTAGCTAGGTCTGGAAAGGCATAGTTCTAAAACAAAACAAAAGGACAAAATATTTAGCTAGTGGTCTTTAAATGATATATACAATTCCATATATAAAGCAGGCTATTGGATTTTCAAAGTGCAAAAATAACTTTTCTATTCACAGTGTTCCTTCTTATAAATTTAAAAGTCAAGCACACACAATATCCTACAAATACTTATTAATGTTAAAAATTAGAAGGAGTCCAAGCTGAATAGTATATAACGAAGCTGATCATTTTAAAAATGTACAATCAATTTGTAATTGTCAATTCTATAGACATTTGAAGTTAAAATATATATTAAGATTTAAGCCGAATTTTTTAAAAAGTAAATGCATACCCCATCTGTGTCGTAGCCCTCTAAGATCAATGTCTCAAGGTCTGGGGAAGATTCTAGTACGGCCATAAAGCCATAAATATTGTGAATATAACCACTTGAAGAAGTACATCAAAACGACATACCCTGAATTGTGGAAGTGGCCAACCGGTCACTGCCATCATTGATATAACCTAATATACATTTTGCAAAAACAAAAAGTTAAAAACATATAAAAAAAGGTAAGACCAAATTGCAAATGACCATCATATATAGAAATATGATCTCTATAAAACAATTGAAGAAAGTCGGGCATCCATCTGATTCACATTACTCAGATCAACAACAAAAAATGTAATGTGTTCATAATCAACATTAATCATTCTCTATTAATTTGCATTATCTCTAACCTCATTAATCCGCAACAATAACGGCTGCTCCATACCCTGATTATTCCAATTATTCCAAGTTGCTGTGTCTCTGAACCGCTGAAGTTTCTTCATTTTCTAAATTAACTTCTTCTCGACTTCTGCACCATTAAACTGATTTACACAAAAATCTAGTGTGTTGTCATCCCGCTCATTCCCTGAATTCAATCGAAGAACGAAAACAACAATACAATTAACAATCAAAAACTTCATTTCAGAGAATTCAAGTGAATCTATGTTGCACTGTATTTGACAGTTGTTGGGCAACTCAGTGCCCAATGCCCATTCATTCATAGGAGAAAAATGAAACAACGAGAAATAAAACAAGGGAAAAAAAATCAACACACAATTCATAGCAAAAACAAAATAACGAGATATAAAACAAAGAAACAAAACAATAATAAACATTCAATAATTTTAAAAATCATTCAATAATTGAAAGTCAGATGTAAAATTCCAGATTAAAACCCATTCAAACTCAATAAAATCAAATTCATATTCATTTCTTTGCTTATATAAAAATCACTTTTACATGTCCTTGTGCAACCGTGATTCGACACAGTACTGATTTGTTCGATACAGTAAAAATTATTGTTTTCATAAACGGAGCAATGACCAAACCGAACTGGGCAGTGATTACGGGTTAACTGATTGGACTGTCGGTCCAGCCGTTAAAATGATCCATGTTTATTTTTTTTTAAATATTACCTATGTTACATTAAAAAATAAAATAAATATGCATTTACAAAATTTAAATTTATAACTTTTAAGTTTTATATTGCAATAAACACAATATTACAGTTATAGACAAAACAACATAGCACCATTAAAAATACTAAAATCTAAATTAGAGATTATATAAATTAGGATTAAGTTTAAAATATATAACTAAATAAAAATAACAAAAAATGGGTTCAACCGGGTATCTGTTATTTTGTTCTAAAAATACTGGTAAAAACCAATTCAAAAGGCACAAGCATGGAATAAGTCGTACCCTTCAGTATCATGACTAATATTCTTTTTAAAGTAATAAGACATACTCTTCAATTATCACGACTCATTCTCTTTTGTGATATAAGCCACATATTTCACTTAACAATATATACTTTGCCTAACAATATTATTATATATATGGGCATTCCGTATGCCTTATTTATGATAATTGATGTGCAATATGAAAAAGAAAAACATAAAATAAGCAAGGTAAGTATCAAATGAATGATGTAGTTATAGTTGATTTTATCTCTATATATCCAAACACGTAGGATATAAGCATTGAAGTTAGAAACATAAATATTCTCAAAACAACATTACCGCAATTGTCGGGTCGGTAAATGAACAACGTTGGCACCACTGCGATTGCAACACCATTAGAACAATAAATACACAATCGTTATTAAATGGAGAATTATTGTTGATTTATCACGACTTGTGCATTCCATGAGGCTTTCGGGTAAAGAAGCAATTCTTCACGTATCCTAAAAAAATCCAAATCACCCTTCATAGCTAGATTTGGAATGACATAGTTCTAAAACAAAATGAAGGCAAAAGATTTAGTCAAACTCGTGCAATATACAAAATAAGTCAATAACATGAGCAAGTCTATTAATTTTTCGAAGTGAAAAATTTATTTTGATGATCTCATATTCTCAAAACTCTTCATAATATGTAAAATCTTATATAGAAAAATCCATTATTTTTAATTCACAATGTTCCTTGTGAAAAATTTAAATGTCACGCACACACAATGATCAATAAAAACTTTCTAATGTAAAAAATTGGAGTACATGCATAATAGTAAATTGCAATTTGAAAAATAGTTATGGATCCCGTTTATATGTTTCTCTCTCATTATCTTTTATATATTGAAGCTTTACTCTTTATTCCGTATCCAAATACTCTTTTCTACCTTGAAATTTTTATTTACCTAGCGGAGCTGATTTTTAGAATCTAAAATCAATATGTAACTATCAATTCTATTAACATTGAAGTAAATAATATTAAGATGTAAGCCAAAAAATTTATAGTAAATATTGTGATGCTTGTCCAAAATTTGAATACTTACCCCATTTGTGTCGTAGCCCTCTAAGATGAACGTCTCGAGGTCAGGAGAAGATTCTAGAAGGGTCAAGATGCCAGAAATGTTGTGGATATGGCCAACCAATCACTGCCATCATTGATATACATGTTGTAAAAACAGAAAAACATATAAAAAAGGTAAGACCAAAGAGAAAATGTCCAACACATAAATATGATATCTACAAAACAATTAAAGAAAACAAGTCGGCCATGAGATTCATTATTCAGATCAACAATCTAAAAATATAATGTGCTCATAATCAACATTAAGCCTTTAACATAAAGATCAATGAGAGAAAGATGACTTGAGCCATAATTTTGGTATGACGTTAAAGGTAATTTCAGTTTACTAAACGGAAGGCTAGACCAAAAACGACGTCGTTTTGGTCATGATTTTCTTTTTAAAAATTTTATACATATCCAGATGGTGCATAGCTGTCTCGGTGGACAGCGCATAATAAGCAAATTAGGCAATGATCCGTGTGAGTCGATAAACCAACCAGTAGCAATCACCAACCCGATCTCGATCACGTGACAATAATAATTATACGTGGCACTCAAAAACAGCATGCATGCATAATTTTGTCAAGGTACATATAATCATTTTAAAAAGAAATACTCTGTTTAAATAAGGCATTGACCACTGAAAAAATTTCATCTAATCAAATAATCCGAATTCATTATAAAAAAAAAGGTGGAATTAAATCATTTATTCAATTCCCTATTAACCACCAATGACAAAAAAGAACACTAGAAGCACAAACACAAATATGAACTACATGGATATACCGATAAAAGGACATTTGACAAAACAAAACAAACAATTACTCAAATCCCTACCAAATTTATCAATAACACAAGAATGGTAAAACAAACTAGAGCCATTAAAATACACCTGAAAGCATTTAGTTTCAAGCTCAAGCTCCTTCACATGCTGCATTGTTCCAAAGAGCTCCATAGCATACTTCATCACCCCCACCTCATACGGCAGCCAAACATGATCCCCAAAATTAACACGAGCTCTAACCACAGATCCGATATCGCGAAGCCTCATCAATCTCCCATGAGGATACAACGATATATCTAAACAACGAACGTAAGGCGCCGATATCTCCAATGCAGGCTATTAAGGATAATTAGTTTATATATTAAGGATAATTAATATGTAATTAATAGATTAGATCTTGATTATTATTGGTCATTAATATGTAATTAATAGATTAGATCTTGGTCATTATTGGTCATTAATTCTTGGTCATTATTGTTGTAATTGTATCCTTATTTATAGTGGAATTCTTCCAATCACCTCATCAACAGTGATATTCTAATTATCATCACATGGTATCACGGTCCTAAACACGATCCTAAACCTACTTTTCTGCTGCCGCCGATCATCTCTTCCGCTCGCCCGCTCTCTTCGTTGGACTGGTCCCCTCCAACTCCTCGACTGATTTCTGGACAGGTCCCCTCCAGTATCATTGTCTCGCAAATATTCTGTTCTCGCAACCCTACGCTTCAGGTTTTTTCAATGGCGGCATCATCCTCTTCCACCACCGATCCGCTCCCTGTCAATACCATCCTCTCAATGGTACCGATCAAACTTGAACCCTCTACTTACTTGATGTGGTATCCTCATGTCATTCATATGGCCGAGTGCTTCGACCTAATGGGATTTCTTGATGGATCAGTCGTGGCCCCATCCCCTACAATCACGATTGATGGCGCCCATCAACCAAATCCGGCGTTTCTTGCGTGGCGTATGAAAGACAAGAAATTACTCAGCGTCGTCTTCACGTCGCTCACTCCGGATGCGGCATCGTAGGTTCTGGATTGTCAAACCTCTCATTCGGCTTGGTCGACGCTGCTGGCGGCGTTCTCCGACTCATCCGCTTCTCACACCCATCAGCTACGTGAGGAGTTGCTTTCTCTTCGGAAGGGTGATCTCTCGGTGGACGACTATGGCCGGAAATTTAAGAACTTGTGTGATCAACTTTCGGCAATTGGTCGCCCTATTGATGAAACTGATAAAAGCCATTGGTTCTTACGAGGGTTAGGCATTCAATTTGCCTCGTTTGCTGACACTCGAATGGCGCTAACCACATTGCCTGTGTTTCGTACCTTGCTTCATCAAGCTCGTCAGTTTGAGATGATGTTGCGTGCTATGGAAGGTGGTTCTCCATCTTCGGCGGCGTTCACGGCTTCAAACCCGGGCAATGGTCGTGCGGTGGTGGCGTTCCTCGGTGGACAAGGTCACCCTAAGGGCGACTCGGTTTCTCTTGCAATCGGGGTTCAACAACGAGGCGAAATTTTCAAAGACTCTAACAATCGTCCGCAGATCTCTGT
This sequence comes from Stenogyne calaminthoides, assembly GCA_037126765.1. Classification (NCBI taxonomy): domain Eukaryota; kingdom Viridiplantae; phylum Streptophyta; class Magnoliopsida; order Lamiales; family Lamiaceae; genus Stenogyne; species Stenogyne calaminthoides. Next base: position 33,010,681 of record JBBCBC010000018.1, read on the forward strand.
GGTTTCGTGGTAATTCGGGTAGCAAAACCGGGTGTCGAGGTGGGAAGCGGGGTCGTCGTACCTATACTCCTCGTTGTCGATATATCGGCGGTGAACATTATGCGATTAAATGCCCTCAATTTATTGATGCTCGGAATGCTGCTTCTTCTGCCAATCTTGCTCAGGCATTTAATTACTCATGTCAGATTTCTGATTCCACTCCTGATTGGTATTTGGACTCTCGGTGCTTCACAAGATATGACGAATCGGACATCCGCTCTTGAATCCTTCGGCCCTTAATCGTAACGGTTCATTATTGTTGGTAATGGTTTACGCTTTTAAATATTTCGCATATTGGCACTTCTAAATTATCGGGGATGATAAATTGTTGGATGTATTGGTTGTGCCACATATTACTAAGAACTTATTGTCTATTTCTAAGTTATTTTTGATTACATTACCGTTGACGTTGTGTTCTCGATAAGTTCTTTGCCATTCGTAACCCGGGTGACAAAGAAAAATTATGGCTCGGGGAAGGGTTGATAAAGGTTTATATTTGCTTGATCGGGGTGTCCGGCGCTAATTGCAACAATTAGGAATAAAGACTTGAAGGCCAGTTTTGATTTATGGCATCTTCGTTTGGGGCATGTCCCGTTTACTATTATTTCTTTATTGCAAAAGATAGGCCAATTATCTATTACTTCTTTATTACCGACTCCTACATTTTGTTCCTCTTGTCAGTTGGCTAAGAGCAAACGTGTACCTTTTCTGTTGAATGAAAAACGTGCTGATGCAGTACTTGACTTAGTCCATTGTGATCTGTGGGGCCCGGCCCCAGTTATTTCGTCTGATGGGTTTAAATATTATGTCGCTTTTGTGGATGATCATTCTCGTTTCTCTTGGATTTATCCCCTTCGTGCTAAGTCTGAATTTTATGATATTTTGGTGAAATTTCATGCTTTTATGCGACTTTCGTTTTTCGGAAAAATCAAGGTTTTCCAAAGTGATGGTGGCACAGAATTTGTGAATTCTAGAGTCCGTGAATTTATGTCACTACATGGCATTCTTCATCGTCTCTCGTGTCCATACACTCCTCAGCAGAATGGGCGGGCAGAACTCAAGCATAGACATATTTCTGAAACAGGTCTTTCTATGTTATTCATTCACATGCTCCTGTATCGTTGTGGTTTGATGCTTTTGCCACTGCAGTTTATGTTATTAATCGTCTGCCCTCATCTCATCTTTGTCTAACAAGTCTCCCTTTGAGCTTTTTTTTTGGATCAATTCCAAACTATGCCAATTTTAAACCCTTTTCGGTTGTCGAGTTTATCCATTTTTTGGGACTATTTGAACACAAGTTGGCACCCAAAAAGTCGGCCTAGCATCTTTCTTGGGTACAATAGCACACATAAGGGATTTCATTGCCTCGATCCAGCTACTTCTCGGGTCTTCTTTATCGAGGCATGCTCAATTTGATGAACTATGTTTTCCTTTCTCTGAGAACTCGTCTGCAACACCGATGTCCAATTTGGATTTCTCAAGTTTTTTGGATGGTACTATCATCGTGCCCATGCCTCTGCCGCCATCCATCCGTCCCGTGTCATCGCCGCCTATTTCTCGTCCTCACATCATTCCTTTGGATGATGAGGAACAGCTCCCACTGCATACGGCACCTCCGGCACCGCCGCCGCCTAACCCAGCCCCACCGTTGGCACCACTAGCCGATCCGGCCCCAGAACCCGCTCCTGTTGCGGTCCCTGATCCACCAGTCCAGGTCGCGGGGCCCGTCCATCCTATGGTGACGCGTGCCCATGCCGGGGTGTTCAAGCCTCGTTACCCGGTTGATCTTTCTTGCACTGCCTTGCTATCCTCTCTGACTGCTAGCTCTGAACCTAAAGGTTTCAAATCCGCTGCCAAATCTCCGAATGGTTTATGCGCTATGCAGGAAGAGATCGATGCTCTACGTCAAAATAATACGTGGGATCTTGTACCTTGTCCTTCACGTACTAATATTGTTGGTTCGAAGTGGGTTTTTCGGACCAAGTTTCATTCCGATGGTACTATTGAGCGTCATAAAGCTCGCCTCGCGGGCATGAGGGGTTCACTCAGTTCCTGTGGCTGATTTTCATTATACATTTCGGCCCTAGTCGTCAAGTCTCGCTCATCGTTCGAAGTTATTCTTGCTCTTCTTTGTGCAATCTCAATTGGTCGTTGCATCGGTTAGATGTCAAGAATGCATTTCTCAATGGATTTCTTGACAAACCGGTTTTCATGGCTCAACCTCCGAGATTTGTTGATCCACGCTTTCCTGATCATGTTTGTCGTCTAAAGAAGGCGTTTTATGGTCTGAAACAAGCCCCTCTTGCTTGGTTTCAACGATTTAGTACACATCTCTTCAGCTTGGGATTTGGCCAGAGTCGATCTGACTCATCTTTGTTTTATCTCGTTCGAGGTACTTCTATTCTCTATCTACTCTTATACATAGATGATATAATTATCACAGGAAATGATGGTGGCATGCTCAAGACATTCATTGCGACGACGCATAAGGAATTTGCTATTAAGGATTTGGGGCGTCTTAACTATTTCCTTGGTCTTGAGGTCTCGTACACTTCGGATGATGGTTTTTTGTTGGTCGTGCCAACTATCTAATCGACATTTTGGAACGCGCAAGAAAAACTATTGGATTCCAAACCGTTTCCACCCCTCGCTTCATTGGAGAGGTTTTGGTAAGTGATGGCCCACCGTTCCACGATCCCACTTTATACCGCTCTTTAGTCGGGGCCCTTGAAGATTTGACTCTTACCCTTTGGATTTATCGTTATCTTTGTGAATGTTGTTAGTCAATTTCTTCACTCACCCGACAGATGATCATTTTAATGTTGTTAAGCGGATTTTTTACGTTATGTGAAGGGTACAGTCCACTTTGGCTTATCCTTTACTCGGCATCCAGAGTCTGCTGTCATTGGGTACTCTGATGCTGATTGGGCCCGTTGCATTGAAACCAGACGATCCACGTACGGTTACTCAATTTTTCTTGGCGGAAATCTCATCTCTTGGAGTGCAAAGAAACAACCCTCTGATGGCTTCGCTTTCGAGTTGTGAATCGAATACCGTGCTATATGGCCAATGCGGTGGCGGAAATTGTTTTGGCTCACCAATCTTCTCGATGAGCTCGGTCAAAATCTCCAATCGTCTCCGAACTCTTGTGTGACAACAAGAGTGCTATTTTTATCAGTCAGAATCCAGTTGCTCACAAACGAGCAAAACACATTTATCTGGACTACCACTTTGTTCGTGAACTAGTATCCTCTGGGAAGATTTCCACACGTTTTGTTCCATCTCATCTTCAGCTTGCAGATATTTTCACCAAGAGTCTGCCTCGACCTGCTTTTGAGCTTCTTCGATCCAAGCTTCGCGTTTGTCTTCACCCCACGCAACGCTTGCGGGGGGTATTAAGGATAATTAATTTATATATTAAGGATAATTAATATGTAATTAATAGATTAGATCTTGGTCATTATTGGTCATTAATATGTAATTAATAGATTAGATCTTGGTCATTATTGGTCATTAATTCTTGGTCATTATTGTTGTAATTGTATCTTTATTTATAGTGGAATTCTTCCAATCACCTCATCAACGGTGATATTCTAATTATCATCACACAGGCACACCAAATGCCACCATATCTTCCACGGTAAGACTCGGCCTTTCAGAGAGTTGACCACCAATCGACTGAACCCCCAACAATTTCTCATCTCTAACAGACTCAAAACAGGGCACTCTTTTTCTATCCTATCAACCAAGTGAAGAAATGGATGCTCTGTTTTGACAGATCAAATTGTATTTAACCTTCCCCTGTTTTTCTTTTGCCAGGTTCTGCTTTCCATTTTTGGCTCCAATATTTCTTAAAAAAGCAGTTTTAAAAAGTAGTTTCCTCTTTGTTGGATTAGATTCTCTGTAGGCCCATTTTAATATTGGGCTTAGTAACATATGGCCCAATTGTTTTTTTCTAGATGTTGTAGTCGGACCCATCACATATGGGCGGGAGTGGCCCGTTTTAATGAAATTTATTCTTTGAAATTACTGGCATCGTTTCCTATCTCAAAATTTTATGTTCATTTTTGTTTTTTGAGTTGACTTTTATACTTTTGGTTGAAGTTCAGTTATTTCTATTTCATTTTTTTATCTGTTTCATTATCGTCTTGTGGATATCTCATTCATTTTATTGTAAAGTTGAGATGATTCAAGAGATGGTGAGTTAGAAGTATAATTTTGTCCCATAATTTTGAATTTTTTTTTTTGCAATGCAACGCTTCGGTCGTTGAATTTTCTCGACTTTTGGACTAAAAGGACCAAGGAATTATGGGAAATAATTGAAATATGGAACATAAGTTCAAGAATGTATATTGAATCTAAGTTTCTCAATATTGCTCCTATAATCCTATTACATTGATTTTGTTTCTCCACATAATTCTAATACATGACTTCACTTAGAAAAATGACATTGAAATACAGCCAAACAAATACCAAATTCATTTCAACTACTAAAAAGGATAGGAAAGGTGTGCAAAATACAAAATAATAAAATCACATTTCATTTTGTGATATAAATAACAGGATCGAGCGCTATAGGAGCAATAGCCGGTGCATCCACAATAGTCTGAAGATGAAAATCACCACCATCACTATCACCTCCCAAATGCGCTTTCAAAAACGCGACTACTAATCCCCCAATGCCTCTTCTCATTTTATCCTTACACCCCTTCCCACTCCTACACACCAAACTAGCCAATCCCACCTTGGAATCATCCAACAAGTCGCAGTGCCCATAATCCCTCGTGAGAAAGTAGGCACACGGCGGCCTACTCTCGTTAAAAAACTCCGAATGATTGTACCCATCCGGAGCGAGGGGCGGAATGACGCCGCCCCTCTTTTGATTGCTCAACCCCGTCCCTATTACTGCAATAGGAACGGAGAGATTGAAGGAGTGGGGAACGTAGGAGAGGATGTTGGGTTCTACCCAAGTTGGTGGGCTTGGGCCGGACACCGGGTCCAGGCCCACCAACGCTTTGATGGGGGTGGAGGGAGATGATAGTGCAAGGGCAAATGCGACCTTTCCACCTCTGCTGTGGCCCATTATAGCTAGTCTTGAGAGGTCTGGTTTTATGTTTTGGGGGAGGTTTTTTGTTGATAACCAGTCTAACACTTTTGAAGCTGTCTTGATTTCGTCATCCATTGATATGAGCAGGCATTGGTAAAACTACAAACACGTAGAGAGTGAGTGAGAAGGAGAGAAATGGCACTACAAAAAAATTGACCTATAATGACATAACATAAATTCTAGTGATAGTCTAGCTAAAAGTTTTTAACGACAAAAAACAATCTATAATGACATCATCCATTGATATGTTTGTTTTGGGACTCGTCAGTATGAACTTAGAATTTTAAAAATCAAGTCCTATTATAATTTGGGATTTAAAATCAGACCTTAAAATTAACTTCTGTAAAATATACCTACACATCTAATTTTTACAAAATTCAATACTATCACATCACTACTTTTCTCACTCTCAGTACAATAGAATAATACAATATTGACCACTATTAAAAATTAATTTAACATAAAATAAGAATCTCACCCTATCAAAAAATCTCATTTAGGTGTGTTGGAGAATTCATGATCTCGAAATTCTATGTATTTGAAAATTCTGTTGAATAGTAAATATATTTGTTGTTTTGAGAGTTTGATAGGGTGAGATTTATGTTTGATGTTAAATCAATATTTAATAGTGATTTCATGTTATATTGCAAATTAATTACCTGAGGGGCAAGAATGATGTATCCATGGGAAGATATATGGTGCAACAGTTGAGAGTACCATGTAGTTTGAGTGCAGTAGCCATGGCAGAAAAGCAGGGTAGGATAACACCCTTCTGCTTCAGGGGATACCACAAACAACTCTGCCGGAGGTCGAGAAGCGTCCGATTTCTTCATTTTGAATGATTTTACATAAAGATTTCCAGGCTCGAACACTGAATCCACACACTTTTTGTTGTTTTCGATTTCGTTTTGTAGCTGCACTGCCATTTTTTTATTTACCTTGTGCTTGATTAATGATTGATGAGGGAATTAATGAAGAGACTGCTCTCTATTTATATTGCTGCAGTGATCATTCACATGAATGCGTACCTAATATGTATGTATTATGTTAGTTATGAGGAAATTAGGATGCATTAATTTTGACTTCCACTCAATTCTTTTTGCAGGGGTGAGTGGCAAATAACCAATTAAGTTTGGTGTGTTTGGATGGCAAGGTAAAGTATTACGTCAAAGTTTGGCAGTCAATGGGATTGGACTAAACCAATTTGCCACCGGAAAATATATTACACATAAAACTTAACATAAGTCAATGGTAACTCTGTAAGGAGCAACATTGCATGACTAGTCGCTAAAATAAGTAAATATTCTCTCCGTCCCCGGATAATGTGCGCCCCTATTTGGGGATAGAAACTAAGAAAACTCATTTTATTGGTATTATTTAAATAAATTATAATGACATTGTGAGGATGTAAGTTTTGAGTGTTTTGTCATTTTAAAAAATATGGATGTTATTACGGGATGGAAAAAAAAATTGTGCACGTTATTGCGGGATTGAGGGAATATAATTTTGTATAAACTTCGGATACTATATATTACAAGACGAGTAAGTTAAAAAAAAAATTAGGAATTCCCTAATAATTTATTTCCGGGCCCTAGTAGGGGAAGAAATTTTTTTTTGATGTCATATTGTAAAATTATTTTCGATACTTATCAATTAAAAAAAAAATTTATAAAAGAATGGAATATAACACTCCTAAAAATTTAAAGTCAATTATTATTAATTATATTTTTTACAATTTGTATAGCTATACTTTTAAAAATTATCTCATGTTAGTTATTGATTAATGTCTCATTCACTTAAGAAACTCACGTGCTTTTGGAAAAAAAAAAAGAAACTCATGTCATTATTATCCATTCATAAACATGTGTTTCGATTTTTTTCAAAAAATCAAAATCAAAATCAATAATATATAGAGTATTAAATTTTAAAAAAATAATTCTAAAATAAATAAAATATTGATTAAAAAACCACAAGGGTTGGACATGTGAAGTATCATTTATTCTAAATATTTTGAACTTACTATTCACACCCACGTCATTATTATCAATCCATAAACATGTGTTTCGATTTTTTTCAAAAAATCAAAATCAAAATCAATAATGCACAGAGTATTAAATGTTCAAAAAATAATTTTAAAATAAATAAAATATTGATTAAAAAACTACAAGGGGCAATTAAATTATTGAAAATTGGAAATGTAAAGTATCATTTATTCTTAATATTTTGAACTTACTATTCACACCAAAACAAACTCACAATTTTCTTTCAAATCAAAATTTCATTTGATTCACTTTTTTTTTTTTGGTAAGTAAAAGTCATTTTATTCAAGAATGAATGAAGAAAAGTGGTACCTTTGCATGTTGATTTACAAATTAAACAAGAGCCATCAACTCTCAAGTATTTTCCTAGGATTATCTAACCAATCAGAGAAAGGAAAGGATAAAGAAGGGTATTTCACGAACACCAAAGAAGGGTATTTCATCTTATGCAAAACAAGAGCTGTGATTAGTGGATGGTGGGTTCTGATCCTTCGAATTAATCGATTTTTGGATCAGATACCGAGTTATTAAAAAAAAAAAAGAGTAGGAAGGTAATTAACTTACGAGAAACAATCTGTCTTCCCAAAGTGGTGCTTGAATCACAATATCCACATCCCCAATAAAAGAAACATCTTGAAGCCCAACTCATTAATAATATTTTCATTCAACAATGTTAATTAAGTTTTCTATCTTGTTTTAATTTATAGTTAAACTAAGGTACTTAAATAATTAATAATTTACATAATGTAATTATTAAATTATTAAATTATTTTACCCAACTCTTTCAAACGAATGTCGAGACATTTTTCAAAGTAATTCTCATTTGTTTAAAAATTAAATATGCAGGATTTATTTAAAATGGAAAAAATTGAAAGTAGAAATCATAAAAAAAGTTAACAAATATGCAGAAAATTTATCCAAAAAAATTAACATATCTTAATATGCATATGCAGTACATCATTTCGGCAGAATTGCAAAAAAAAGCGTTGGTCTCCCATGAATCAGGTCTATGCTATGAATTTGAATTATTTGACTCGTTTTATTATTTTTCTATGTATTTTTTTTAAATTAATAAACTTGACCCGTATTATACTGTGTAGTGTCAAATATTATGAAATAAAAATAAGATTAATATCATAAACCAAGTCTATACAATTTTTTGTGAAAAAAAAAAAAAAAAAATCTAAAGGAAAGGACACTTAAATCACTGTAGCATCATACGTCCACTATCTCCAATTGGCAATTTAATTTGGAGTATTGTTAAATGCTAAAATTCTCTATTTATTAAATTTTAACCCGCGATTGAAGTGAAGTATAAATTAATTATTTTCACGCTTCTATATAGATTCAAACTTTTAAATAAAAAACATAACCAGAGAATCGACCTGTTGAATGGCTGGTTTGTGAGGATAGGTGCATAACAATACTTATAGGGGTGTGTTTTGAAACACTTAAAACAACTTTCAAAATAACTTATTTTCAAAAGTTGTGAGCTTTAAAAATAAGTGATTCTTGAAGTTGTTTTAAGTGTTTCAAAACACACCCTTAATTGGATTTGGTTGAGAGGCTAGAGTATGACAATTTTTTTTTTTATAAATTTGGTGTTTTAAAATATAAGTGCGGTATATCAAAAAAATTAACAAATTTTTTTGTGAGACGATCTCATACATAAATAAGATGTAAATTAGTATAAATCAACAATCGTTCCTTCTAAAGTGTTAAAGAATCATATACTCAAATTATGTTTTATTTTATCGTGAGACCGTGAAGAGAAACCTTTCTAAGAAATTAATTTGATACTCCCTCCATCTCCCATTAAGTTTTACATTTTATAATTTTGAATGTCCAACTTAAATTTTACGTTATAATTCATTTTTTAGCAAGTTGTGATCCCAAACTATTCTTATTTTTTACTCAAAATTACCAAAATCGTCAATCATTTAGTAAAATAGTCACTCTTTTCTATTTCCACCTCTTTACTATACTCAATGTGTCAATTCCAAATTAATGTAAAGCTTACCCTAGGCGAAATCTAATCAATCTCTTACCTATGTACAGTGATGTACCAATTAAATGAAAAGAGTTTTGAATGAATATATATAAAAATTTATAAGATGGCCTGAAATGTGGCAACAAATTATTGTTCCGGTTGTAAGGTCGAATATGAACTAGCGAAATTTGGCATAGCTACTAGCTAGTCTACGGAATATTCCAAAAAATAGAGGATTGCCTAGGAAATATTTCAATTTGCCTAGATATTTTTATTCATAGGTAAATTTGCCTACGGAATATAATTCGTAGGTAGATTTATTTGTAAGTCATTTCTAAACCACAAATGTAATTGTCTAAAAAAATGTAAGTTGCATAGGGAATTATCTTTTGCAGTTAATTAGTTTGCCTACAGAAATTAGGAATGTGTAGGTAGTTTCATGATATGTAATTTGTTTGCCTAGGAAATTATTTTGTGTGGTAACTTTTCATAGATTTTTCTAAAAATTGATAGGCAAATCCTAGGCAATAATCACTTTTAAGGACCAAATTATTTTTGTAGAAAAATTTCATAAGTATTTGAAAATTTTGGTAGGTAATTCTTCATTTTCTTGTAGTGAATGTACCTGTCAGTAAGTAGGAGTTCGTGATAGTCTCTACCTCAGCAGAGATGCGGGCGTGCTCTTGTGCCCGAGCCTCCCTTTCCCCACCTTCACCAAATGGTTGATCCAGGTGATTCTGCTGTTGAGCTGCTGGGGGAGAATTGCTAATTCAAGTCTTCCTTTCCGTGCCTGCCTTCCTTGTTCAAGGAATTGCTTTCTCGCGTTATTAAATTCTTATGCCAATTAGACCGGGTTTCCTCAAAAGAAGTGATCGAGAGAAGGCTAGTCTAGATCGGGTAATCATAAAATGGTGGTAAGTCTCTCCCTCCCTATATATATAGGCTTAATTCATGGGATGTAACTCACTATAAATGGATTATTGATTATAACTTCTTAAATTGTTTCACAGTAAATTTTCGTGTTCAACGAAATATAATCTTCAAAACCCTATTACTAGGTGCTTCATAATTCCAATTTTGATAAAACTCAAAAGCATATATAGAATAAATTGCATTGACTAAACAGATTAGACTTTTGTGAACCAACTAGGACAAATTATGCTAGCTAGTCATCCACATTCTCTTGACACGAAACCCCTAATAATTAAAATATAGGTTATGTTAACTAGTTTTCTACTTTAAAATAGAACAAGAAAAAGAAGACTGAAAATTCAAAAAGGAAAAATGAAAATTGTTAAAAAAAAGCCAAAGAAATAATGTATCGCGGCTGTGTCATATTCCAAGATGTATTCTATTTTCTTCTTTTTAAAAAAAAAAAGATTGTATTCTATTTTCTAAATCTTTAAGACATTGATTCAGAATTATAGTGATATGCCATATAATTAGTGTTTTATTTTGTATTCTGTAATATGGATGGATGACAGGTGAAACAATAAAAAATATTTAACGAACCATCATATTTTGCGTTCATGTGTTAAAAATTTAGTAGAGTGAAAGACTAATGAAATATAGAAAATGGATAAGATAATCGAACCGTTACTCATTCCACGTATCATTAATTTAGACTATGGAATATAGAATGAAACACCATTTTTTGTTGTGGCACCAATGATGATTCGTTACTACTCCCTCCGATCCCTGACCATTTTGAGCCCTCATGCAAAAGACAAATTAAGGAAAAAATAAATTTTTAGTGTTTTGTTGATGTTTCAAAGGAGATGGAGGGGGAAGATTGTGAGATTCTTTTTAATTTTAAGGTGTGCAAAATAGTAAAAAAATGGACCAAAATAGAAAGTGTGCAAGATGGTATGGAATGGGGGGAGTAAATAGTACTCCCTCTTGACTTTTCACACAGATTAAAAAATTGTATTGAAAAAGTAAATTAAACAAGCAAAATTTATATTATATCCCTATTTAATGATTGTTATAGTTTCCAACATAATTAATGTATAAGGCTATACTAGTAAATTAATTAAAAAAAATTATTTTACGTAAAAACAAGCCTATATATTTGGGACATCCATAAAATAAAAATAAACTTATATAATTGGGACGGAGAAAGTATTAATTTACTACTCACCTCTCCATGAATAAAGAAAGTCAAATACTTATAAAAGCTAACTAGGGCTATACAGCTATATGCATGCTTTTAGTAAATAAACTTAGTTGAAATTGAACAATATTATACTACCCTCTAGGGCTCATGAAATACTTATATAAAAGGACTACTAATTCCTCCATACTTGCAGCACCATTCCTCCTCTTCCAACCATGAATACACTTATCTCCACAATTCCACTACTACTCATTGTAATTATATCCCAGGTTGCAGCTCAACTAAATATCTGCACCCCCAACGGTGGCTACGCAAACAAAACCTCATACGACGTAAATCTCCGGGCCCTACTCTTCACCCTCCCCTTAAACCTCCCCGATAACGGCTACTACGCAGCTTCCATAACCGCCTTAACCACCGGTGAAACCATCAACGCCTTCACTCTCTGCCGGGGGGACCTGACCCCCACCCAGTGCAACGCGTGCGTCCTGTCCGCCGCCCCAGACGTGCTCCGGATATGCCAGAACCAGCGGCAGGGCGTCGTCTGGTCCGACAGCAACTGCCTGGTGCGCTACACGGACGCCGCCTTGAATCCGCCGACCACCTCCGTCAAGTTTATCCTGACAAGCGGTAGCATCGCGGCTGATACGGCCCAGTTTAAGGTGAGTTATATTAATTTCCTAACACGTTGGTTTTTGAGGCTGATATTTAGAGAAAATGTTTTTTTGTCCTATAAATAATTTATCCCCTTTTTATTTCGATTCTATTGATTTTTCAATTTTGATTTTAGTCATCTAGTTTACATATTTCGATTTTTTTTTTCATTTTAATGGGATTTAAATTAAAATTGTCCCATTACTTTAGTACCATGACTATCAATATTTTCAACTTAATTCAATATGTATTCAATTTGATCCAATTTAGTCCCGAACGGCCGAAAGACCCCCAAAATTGCTAAAAACGATGTCGTTTTCTGGTCAAAATTGGGGGCGCGTAAAGAACAAGCGCCCAAAACGATGTTGTTTTTGGTAATTTTGAGCGATCTCCGGCCATATGGGACTAAATTGAATCAAGTTGAGTACATGAGAGACTAAATTGAAAAAAATAATAATTATGAGATTATTTCAATAAATGTGTAAAAATATAGGACTATTTTGGTTTAATTCCCCATCTTAACTTTTAAAATTTGAGTTTTATCCTATAACTTATACATTTTTACCTTTTTCTTTTTTTTTCTACGTGTAAGTTACAGACCGAAAATTAAAATTTAAAAGTGAATATGACCAGAATATTGAAAGTTTGTAATTATAGAATGAAAATCAAAATTTAAAAGTTAATTGGACAAAAAAGAATTCCCATAATTTAATATGGGTGGGGCTATCTAAGTAGTTCAAATTCAGGATGTCCGCAAGATCTTTCTAGTTGTTTTTTTTCGAAAATCGAACCCAAAATCCGGATGTGAAGCAAAAACTCTGATATGAATAAAGAATTTCATATATAACAAATTCCCTTATATTAATTCTGTAACTGCAAGGTGGATCGAGATGCACTGCTAAGTGATCTCCGGGGTCTGGCAGCAGCCGGTAGCGCGGAACTGAAGGTCGGCGGCGGGAACAGGAGCACGTCTTCCATTGGTCCGGAGTCGTCTAAAATTTACGGGCTGGTGCAGTGCCGGCCGGACTTGTCATCGGGAGATTGCGAGGCGTGCTTGGGGGAGGCGACGGCGGCTCTTCAGGATTGCTGTGATTTTCAAAACGGCGTGAGAATTCTGAAGCCTGATTGCACTCTTCAGTATGAGATTCGTAACTTCTACAATGAGACTCGTCTGCGTGAACGCGGCGTGCTGTTCACGTGATCAACTTGGATCTCTTCTGCACAACAAATATATATATATAGAGTTTCTGAGATAAAAGGAGACATCCATAATTAATAAATAATACTCCTATTAGTATTATCTCTGTCTATTAAAAAATATTATATATGTACATAAAAAATTAAAATAAAATTTGAAATTATAACTTAACAAGTTTTATGTAATTGAAATGAAACGTAATATAATCATAAACACACATCACCAATTTAAAATACTAAAATTTGAAATAGAAATGATAGATATTAGGATTAAAATATTAATTAATAAAAATAAAATTATTTTTTTTTCTGGTTCAACGGTAAAAATAGTTTTTTAAAAAAAGTAATCATATTTTTTTCATGATCGGTTATGAAAAAACACTGAATATTAATATAATTTAAATAAACTTAAAAAAATAACATATTAAATCAATGCATTCTTAGTGGAACTAGTTTATACAACGTGCGTTGCATGTGATACGTAAGTAGTAGTGAAAAATTGTTATAGAAAAATAAGATCATTATTTTAGAAAATTAAGACTCTATGCTTCAATTATTCCAAAAGAAAAATAGATAGAGAAATATGTAAATTAAGACTCTCGCTAGAAAAATATTTGTCGTGTTATAAAAAAAATACACTTAAATCGATATATAAATACTTGTCTCACTATGTAAATAGTTGTATGAAGTTTAAAATGACAAATAGGCCAATAACTTTGATCCTATATAAATAGATTCACTCTCATTACTTTTTTGTCGTCGATTTAGTCATAATATCTTTGATAATGTTCAACTTTAATCTCAATTCCTTCGAAAAATATAAAATTATGTTGTTTCATTGATTGAGTTTGGAGCTTTCCGGGTGCGGGTGTGCCTGAATTGCCACTTGATGTTTTTTTTACACTGAAAATTACATTTCATGGAATAAAAAAAAATCAAAACAAATAAACACTTAAAATTAAAGCAGAATTTCCGATCTTAAACTCTAGAAAAATTCTCGAATCGCCCAAAGCAAATCGCGAATCACGATTCTCCATAGCTCTTTTCTTGTGCACGAAGACCACTTTTTCAGGCAAAACGAGCAAAAGAAGGGCCCATTACTCGATTTTGAGCAGGAACCCTAGCTTTCTTCTTAAATATTTCAGTATCAAAGACAGTGAGAGGCAATAATGTTGTTTGAGAGTTTTGGGACATAACCCTAGCTAGTTTTATCGCGATTTATTTTTAAGAAATCTTATTTGATTTTTGTATTTGATTTAAGTTTTAAATCATGGGTTTCTTTGTTGACAAAAACTCATATGAGACTGTCTCATGCATGAGACGTGGTACAATCTAGCAAAAATTACACCCACCCCTCCTAAAGTGTTAAAGCGTCAATGCCCAACTTATGCTCCGTCTCACCGTAAGACGGTCTCATGCAAGTGTGCCTCTTCTTTGTTTTAGAGGAAGTTGCGATTTTGTTTGTTTAAGTATTTATTTAATTTGAGTTTTATCGAGAATTTTGTTTTGATTTTAAGTATTTATTTGTTATGATTGATTTTTCTTTTTTTTTTTTTTTTAATTCTTTGACATGTAATTCAAGGTAAAAAAAAAAAATTACACGTGGAAGTTCAGTTACAAAATTTAAATTTATAACTTTTAAGTTTTATATTGCAATAAACACAATATTACAGTTATAGACAACACAACATAACACAATTAAAAATACTAAAATCTAAATTAGAGATTATATAACTTGGGATTAAGTTTAAAATATATAACTAAATAAAAATAACAAAAAATGGGTTCAACCGGGTATCGGTTATTTTGTTCTAAAAATACTGGTAAAAACCAATTCAAAAGGCACAAGCATGGAATAAGTCGTACCCTTCAGCATGACTAATATTCTTTTTAAAGTAATAAGACATACTCTTCAATTATCACGACTCATTCTCTTTTGTGATATAAGTCACATATTTCACTTAACAATATATACTTTGCCTAACAATATTATTATATATATGGGCATTCCGTATGCCTTATTTATGATAATTGATGTGCAATATGAAAAAGAAAAACATAAAATAAGCAAGGTAAGTATCAAATGAATGATGTAGTTATAGTTGATTTTATCTCTATATATCCAAACACGTAGGATATAAGCATTGAAGTTAGAAACATAAATATTCTCAAAACAACATTACCGCAATTGTCGGGTCGGTAAATGAACAACGTTGGCACCACTGCGATTGCAACACCATTAGAACAATAAATACACAATCGTTATTAAATGGAGAATTATTGTTGATTTATCACGACTTGTGCATTCCATGAGGCTTTCGGGTAAAGAAGCAATTCTTCACGTATCCTAAAAAAAATCCAAATCACCCTTCATAGCTAGATTTGGAATGACATAGTTCTAAAACAAAATGAAGGCAAAAGATTTAGTCAAACTCGTGCAATATACAAAATAAGTCAATAACATGAGCAAGTCTATTAATTTTTCTAAGTGAAATTTATTTTGATGATCTCATATTCTCAAAACTCTTCATAATATGTAAAATCTTATATAGAAAAATCCATTATTTTTAATTCACAATGTTCCTTGTGAAAAATTTAAATGTCACGCACACACAATGATCAATAAAAACTTTCTAATGTAAAAAATTGGAGTACATGCATAATAGTAAATTGCAATTTGAAAAATAGTTATGGATCCCGTTTATATGTTTCTCTCTCATTATCTTTTATATATTGAAGCTTTAAACTCTTTATTCCGTATCCAAATACTCTTTTCTACCTTGAAATTTTTATTTACCTAGCGGAGCTGATTTTTAGAATCTAAAATCAATATGTAACTATCAATTCTATTAACATTGAAGTAAATAATATTAAGATGTAAGCCAAAAAATTTATAGTAAATATTGTGATGCTTGTCCAAAATTTGAATACTTACCCCATTTGTGTCGTAGCCCTCTAAGATGAACGTCTCGAGGTCAGGAGAAGATTCTAGAAGGGTCAAGATGCCAGAAATGTTGTGGATATGGCTAACCAATCACTGCCATCATTGATATAACCTAATATACATGTTGTAAAAACAGAAAAACATATAAAAAAGGTAAGACCAAAGAGAAAATGTCCAACACATAAATATGATATCTACAAAACAATTAAAGAAAACAAGTCGGCCATGAGATTCATTATTCAGATCAACAATCTAAAAATATAATGTGCTCATAATCAACATTAAGCCTTTAACGTAAAGATCAATGAGAGAAAGATGACTTGAGCCATAATTTTGGTATGACTTTAAAGGTAATTTCAGTTTACTAAACGGAAGGCTAGACCAAAAACGTCGTCGTTTTGGTCATGATTTTCTTTTTAAAATTTTTATACATATCCAGATGGTGCATAGCTGTCTCGGTGGACAGCGCATAATAAGCAAATTAGGCAATGATCCGTGTGAGTCGATAAACCAACCAGTAGCAATCACCAACCCGATCTCGATCACGTGACAATAATAATTATACGTGGCACTCAAAAACAGCATGCATGCATAATTTTGTCAAGGTACATATAATCATTTTAAAAAGAAATACTCTGTTTAAATAAGGCATTGACCACTGAAAAAATTTCATCTAATCAAATAATCCGAATTCATTATAAAAAAAAAGGTGGAATTAAATCATTTATTCAATTCCCTATTAACCACCAATGACAAAAAGAACACTAGAAGCACAAACACAAATATGAACTACATGGATATACCGATAAAAGGACATTTGACAAAACAAAACAAACAATTACTCAAATCCCTACCAAATTTATCAATAACACAAGAATGGTAAAACAAACTAGAGCCATTAAAATACACCTGAAAGCATTTAGTTTCAAGCTCAAGCTCCTTCACATGCTGCATTGTTCCAAAGAGCTCCATAGCATACTTCATCACCCCCACCTCATACGGCAGCCAAACATGATCCCCAAAATTAACACGAGCTCTAACCACAGATCCGATATCGCGAAGCCTCATCAATCTCCCATGAGGATACAACGATATATCTAAAAAACGAACGTAAAGCGCCGATATCTCCAATGCAGGCACACCAAATGAACTGATACCTTTTATGTTTAAGAAATAAAGAATGTGGATTAATAGAGAATTTGGTAACTCACTTAGGCGGTCAACTGGATTCTCTGTAATTTGCTGCTTCTTGCCTGGATTATTATTCCAGGTGTTCCAAGCCGCCATATCTCTGAATCGTTGAATTTTCTTCATTTTGCAAAACCCTCATGTGGGAGGATACAAGTGAAGAAATGGATGCTCTGTTTTGACAGATCAAATTGTATTTTACCTTCCCCTGTTTTTCTTTTGCCAGGTTCTGCTTTCCATTTTTGGCTCCAATATTTCTTAAAAAAGCAGTTTTAAAAAGTAGTTTCCTCTTTGTTGGATTAGATTCTCTGTAGGCCCATTTTAATATTGGGCTTAGTAACATATGGCCCAATTGTTTTTTCTAGATGTTGTAGTCGGACCCATCACATATGGCAGGAGTGGCCCGTTTTAATGAAATTTATTCTTTGAAATTACTGGCATCGTTTCCTATCTCAAAATTTTATGTTCATTTTTGTTTTTTGAGTTGACTTTTATACTTTTGGTTGAAGTTCAGTTATTTCTATTTCATTTTTTTATCTGTTTCATTATCGTCTTGTGGATATCTCATTCATTTTATTGTAAAGTTGAGATGATTCAAGAGATGGTGAGTTAGAAGTATAATTTTGTCCCATAATTTTGAATTTTTTTTGCAATGCAACGTCGGTCGTTGAATTTCTCTGACTTTTGGACTAAAAGGACCAAGGAATTATGGGAAATAATTGAAATATGGAACATAAGTTCAAGAATGTATATTGAATCTAAGTTTCTCAATATTGCTCCTATAATCCTATTACATTGATTTTGTTTCTCCACAGAATTCTAATACATGACTTCACTTAGAAAAAAAAAATGACATTGAAATACAGCCAAACAAATACCAAATTCATTTCAACTACTAAAAAGGATAGGAAAGGTGTGCAAAATACAAAATAATAAAATCACATTTCATTTTGTGATATAAATAACAGGATCGAGCGCTATAGGAGCAATAGCCGGTGCATCCACAATAGTCTGAAGATGAAAATCACCACCATCACTATCACCTCCCAATTGCGCTTTCAAAAACGCGACTACTAATCCCCCAATGCCTCTTCTCATTTTATCCTTACACCCCTTCCCACTCCTACACACCAAACTGGCCAATCCCACCTTGGAATCATCCAACACGTCGCAGTGCCCATAATCCCTCGCGAGAAAGTAGGCACACGGCGGCCTACTCTCGTTAAAAAACTCCGAATGATTGTACCCATCCGGAGCGAGGGGCGGAATGACGCAGCCCCTCTTTTGATTGCTCAACCCCGTCCCTATTACTGCAATAGGAACGGAGAGATTGAAGGAGTGGGGAACGTAGGAGAGGATGTTGGGTTCTACCCAAGTTGGTGGGCTTGGGCCGGACACCGGGTCCAGGCCCACCAACGCTTTGATGGGGGTGGAGGGAGATGATAGTGCAAGGGCAAATGCGACCTTTCCACCTCTGCTGTGGCCCATTATAGCTAGTCTTGAGAGGTCTGGTTTTATGTTTTGGAGGAGGTTTTTTGTTGATAACCAGTCCAACACTTTTGAAGCTGTCTTGATTTCGTCATCCATTGATATGAGCAGGCATTGGTAAAACTACAAACACGTAGAGAGTGAGTGAGAAGGAGAGAAATGGCACTACAAAAAAATTGACCTATAATGACATAACATAAATTCTAGTGATAGTCTAGCTAAAAGTTTTTATCGACAAAAAACAATCTATAATGACATCATCCATTGATATGTTTGTTTTGGGACTCGTCAGTATGAACTTAGAATTTTAAAAATCAAGTCCTATTATAATTTGGGATTTAAAATCAGACTTTAAAATTAACTTCTGTAAAATATACCTACACATCTAATTTTTACAAAATTCAATACTATCACATCACTACTTTTCTCATTCTCAGTACAATAGAATAATACAATATTGACCACTATTAAAAATTAATTTAACATAAAATAAGAATCTCACCCTATCAAAAATCTCATTTAGGTGTGTTGGAGAATTCATGATCTCGAAATTCTATGTGTTTGAAAATTCTGTTGAATAGTAAATATATTTGTTGTTTTGAGATTTTGATAGGGTGAGATTTATGTTTCATATTAAATCAATATTTAATAGTGATTTCATGTTATATTGCAAATTAATTACCTGAGGGGCAAGAATGATGTATCCATGGGAAGATATATGGTGCAACAGTTGAGAGTACCATGTAGTTTGAGTGCAGTAGCCATGGCAGAAAAGCAGGGTAGGATAACACCCTTCTGCTTCAGGGGATACCACAAACAACTCTGCCGGAGGTCGAGAAGCGTCCGATTTCTTCATTTTGAATGATTTTACATAAAGATTTCCAGGCTCGAACACTGAATCCACACACTTTTTGTTGTTTTCGATTTCGTTTTGTAGCTGCACTGCCATTTTTTTATTTACCTTGTGCTTGATTAATGATTGATGAGGGAATTAATGAAGAGACTGCTCTCTATTTATATTGCTGCAGTGATCATTCACATGAATGCGTACCTAATATGTATGTATTATGTTAGTTATGAGTGGAATTAGGATGCATTAATTTTGACTTCCACTCAATTCTTTGCAGGGTGAGTGGCAAATAACCAATTAAGTTTGGTGTGTTTGGATGGCAAGGTAAAGTATTACGTCAAAGTTTGGCAGTCAATGGGATTGGACTAAACCAATTTGCCACCGGAAAATATATTACACATAAAACTTAACATAAGTCAATGGTAACTCTGTAAGGAGCAACATTGCATGACTAGTCGCTAAAATAAGTAAATATTCTCTCCGTCCCCGGATAATGTGCACCCCTATTTGGGGACAGAAACTAAGAAAACTCATTTTATTGGTATTATTTAAATAAATTATAATGACATTGTGAGGATGTAAGTTTTGAGTGTTTTGTCATTTTAAAAAATATGGATGTTATTACGGGATGAAAAAAAAAATTGTGCACGTTATTGCGGGATTGAGGGAATATAATTTTGTATAAACTTTGGATACTATATATTACAAGACGAGTAAGTTAAAAAAAAATTAGAAATTCCCTAATAATTTATTTCCGGGCCCTAGTAGGGGAAGAAATTTTTTTTTGATGTCATATTGTAAAATTATTTTCGATACTTATCAATTAAAAAAAAAATTATAAAAGAATGGAATATAACACTCCTAAAAATTTAAAGTCAATTATTATTAATTATATTTTTTACAATTTGTATAGCTATACTTTTAAAAATTATCTCACGTTAGTTATTGATTAATGTCTCATTCACTTAAGAAACTCACGTGCTTTTGGAAAAAAAAAAAAAGAAACTCATGTCATTATTATCCATTCATAAACATGTGTTTCGATTTTTTTCAAAAAATCAAAATCAAAATCAATAATATATAGAGTATTAAATTTTCAAAAAATAATTCTAAAATAAATAAAATATTGATTAAAAAACCACAAGGGTTGGACATGTGAAGTATCATTTATTCTAAATATTTTGAACTTACTATTCACACCCACGTCATTATTATCAATCCATAAACATGTGTTTCGATTTTTTTCAAAAAATCAAAATCAAAATCAATAATGCACAGAGTATTAAATGTTCAAAAAATAATTTTAAAATAAATAAAATATTGATTAAAAAACTACAAGGGGCAATTAAATTATTGAAAATTGGAAATGTAAAGTATCATTTATTCTTAATATTTTGAACTTACTATTCACACCAAAACGAACTCACAATTTTCTTTCAAATCAAAATTTCATTTGATTCACTTTTTTTTTTTGGTAAGTAAAAGTCATTTTATTCAAGAATGAATGAAGAACAGGTGGTACCACTGTACAGTGATTTACAAATTAAACAAGAGCCATCAACTCTCAAGTATTTTCCTAGGATTATCTAACCAATCAGAGAAAGGATAATTACCGAAAGAAGGGTATTTCACCGAACACCAACTCCAAAATCTACCTTTAATCTTATGCAAAAATAAAGATTAATTTCGTAAAAGAGCTGTGATTAGTGGATGGTGGGTTCTGATCCTTCGAATTAATCGATTTTTGGATCAGATGCCGAGTTATTAAAAAAAAAAAAGAGTAGGAAGGTAATTAACTTACGAGAAACAATCTGTCTTCCCAAAGTGGTGCTTGAATCACAATATCCACATCCCCAATAAAAGAAACATCTTGAAGCCCAACTCATTAATAATATTTTCATTCAACAATGTTAATTAAGTTTTCTATCTTTTTTTAATTTATAGTTAAACTAAGGTACTTAAATAATTAATAATTTACATAATGTAATTATTAAATTATTAAATTATTTTACCCAACTCTTTCAAACGAATGTCGAGACATTTTTCAAAGTAATTCTCATTTGTTTAAAAATTAAATATGCAGGATTTATTTAAAATGGAAAAAATTGAAAGTAGAAATCATAAAAAAAGTTAACAAATATGCAGAAAATTTATCCAAAAAAATTAACATATCTTAATATGCATATGCAGTACATCATTTCGGCAGAATTGCAAAAAAAAGCGTTGGTCTCCCATGAATCAGGTCTATGCTATGAATTTGAATTATTTGACTCGTTTTATTATTTTTCTATGTATTTTTTTAAATTAATAAACTTGACCCGTATTATACTCTGTGTAGTGTCAAATATTATGAAATAAAAATAAGATTAATATCATAAACCAAGTCTATACAATTTTTTGTGGAAAAAAAAAGAAAAATCTAAAGGAAAGGACACTTAAATCACTGTAGCATCATACATCCATTATCTCCAATTGGCAATTTAATTTGGAGTATTGTTAAATGCTAAAATTCTCTATTTATTAAATTTTAACCCGCGATTGAAGTGAAGTATAAATTAATTATTTTCACGCTTCTATATAGATTCAAACTTTTAAATAAAAAACATAACCAGAGAATCGACCTGTTGAATGGCTGGTTTGTGAGGATAGGTGCACAGTAACAATACTTAGGGTGTGTTTTGAAACACTTAAAACAACTTTTAAAATCACTTATTTTCAAAAGTTGTGAGTTTTAAAAATAAGTGCTTCTTGAAGCTGTTTTAAGTGTTTCAAAACACACCCTTAATTGGATTTGGTTGAGAGGCTAGAGTATGACAATTTTTTTTTATAAATTTGGTGTTTTAAAATATAAGTGCGGTATATCAAAAAAATCCTTTCCGTGACTGTAAGGAGAGGTGCATAGTCACAATACTAATTCAAGTCTTCCTTTCCGTGCCTGCCTTCCTTGTTTAAGGAGTTGCTTTCTCGCGTTATCAAATTCTTATGCCAATTAGACCGGGTTTCCTCAAAAGAAGTGATCGAGTAGACCGGTTCCTAAAAAGAACCTGATCGAGGGAAGGCTACTCTAGATCGGGTAATCATTAAATCGTGGTAAGTCTCTCCCTCCCTATATATATAGGCTTAATTCATGGGATGTAACTCACTATAAATGGATTATTGATTATAACTTCTTAAATTGTTTCACAGTAAATTTTCGTGTTCAACGAAATATAATCTTCAAAAGCCTATTACTAGGTGCTTCATAATTCCAATTTTGATAAAACTCAAAAGCATATATAGAATAAATTGCATTGACTAAACAGAGAAGACTTTTGTGAACCAACTAGGACAAATTATGCTAGCTAGTCATCCACATTCTCTTGACACGAAACCCCTAATAATTAAAATATAGGTTATGTTAACTAGTTTTCTACTTTAAAATAGAACAAGAAAAAGAAGACTGAAAATTCAAAAAGGAAAAATGAAAATTGTTAAAAAAAAGCCAAAGAAATAATGTATCGCGGCTGTGTCATATTCCAAGATGTATTCTATTTTCTTCTTTTTAAAAAAAAAAAGATTGTATTCTATTTTCTAAATCTTTAAGACATTGATTCAGAATTATAGTGATATGCCATATAATTAGTGTTTTATTTTGTATTCTGTAATATGGATGGATGACAGGTGAAACAATAAAAAATATTTAACGAACCATCATATTTTGCGTTCATGTGTTAAAAATTTAGTAGAGTGAAAGACTAATGAAATATAGAAAATGGAATAAGATAATCGAACCGTTACTCATTCCACGTATCATTAATTTAGACTATGGAATATAGAATGAAACACCATTTTTTGTTGTGGCACCAATGATGATTCGTTACTACTCCCTCCGATCCCTGACCATTTTGAGCCCTCATGTGGGCGCACAAATTAAGGAAAAAATAAATTTTTAGTGTTTTGTTGATGTTTCAAAGGAGATGGAGGGGGAAGATTGTGAGATTCTTTTTAATTTTAAGGTGTGCAAAATAGTAAAAAAATGGACCAAAATAGAAAGTGTGCAAGATGGTATGGAATGGGGGGAGTAAATAGTACTCCCTCTTGACTTTTCACACAGATTAAAAAATTGTATTGAAAAAGTAAATTAAACAAGCAAAATTTATATTATATCTCTATTTAATGATTGTTATAGTTTTCAACATAATTAATGTATAAGGCTATACTAGTAAATTAATTAAAAAAAATTATTTTACGTAAAAACAAGCCTATATATTTGGGACATCCATAAAATGAAAATAAACTTATATAATTGGGACGGAGAAAGTATTAATTTACTACTCACCTCTCCTTGAATAAAGAAAGTCAAATACTTATAAAAGCTAACTAGGGCTATACAGCTATATGCATGCTTTTAGTAAATAAACTTAGTTGAAATTGAACAATATTATACTACCCTCTAGGGCTCATGAAATACTTATATAAAAGGACTACTAATTCCTCCATACTTGCAGCACCATTCCTCCTCTTCCAACCATGAATACACTTATCTCCACAATTCCACTACTACTCATTGTAATTATATCCCAGGTTGCAGCTCAACTAAATATCTGCACCCCCAACGGTGGCTACGCAAACAAAACCTCATACGACGTAAATCTCCGGGCCCTACTCTTCACCCTCCCCTTAAACCTCCCCGATAACGGCTACTACGCAGCTTCCATAACCGCCTTAACCACCGGTGAAACCATCAACGCCTTCACTCTCTGCCGGGGGGACCTGACCCCCACCCAGTGCAACGCGTGCGTCCTGTCCGCCGCCCCAGACGTGCTCCGGATATGCCAGAACCAGCGGCAGGGCGTCGTCTGGTCCGACAGCAACTGCCTGGTGCGCTACACGGACGCCGCCTTGAATCCGCCGACCACCTCCGTCAAGTTAATCCTGACAAGCGGTAGCATCGCGGCTGATACGGCCCAGTTTAAGGTGAGTTATATTAATTTCCTAACACGTTGGTTTTTGAGGCTGATATTTAGAGAAAATGTTTTTTTGTCCTATAAATAATTTATCCCCTTTTTATTTCGATTCTATTGATTTTTCAATTTTGATTTTAGTCATCTAGTTTACATATTTCGATTTTTTTTTTCATTTTAATGGGATTTAAATTAAAATTGTCCCATTACTTTAGTACCATGACTATCAATATTTTCAACTTAATTCAATATGTATTCAATTTGATCCAATTTAGTCCCGAACGGCCGAAAGACACCCAAAATTGCTAAAAGCGATGTCGTTTTCTGGTCAAAATTGGGGGCGCGTAAAGAACAAGCGCCCAAAACGATGTTGTTTTTGGTAATTTTGAGCGATCTCCGGCCATATGAGACTAAATTGAATCAAGTTGAGTACATGAGAGACTAAATTGAAAAAAATAATAATTATGAGATTATTTCAATAAAGGTGTAAAATTATAGGACTATTTTGGTTTAATTCCCCATCTTAACTTTTAAAATTTGAGTTTTATCCTATAACTTATACATTTTTACCTTTTTCTTTTTTTTTCTACGTGTAAGTTACAGACCGAAAATTAAAATTTAAAAGTGAATATGACCAGAATATTGAAAGTTTGTAATTATAGAATGAAAATCAAAATTTAAAAGTTAATTGGACAAAAAAGAATTCCCATAATTTAATATGGGTGGGGCTATCTAAGTAGTTCAAATTCAGGATGTCCGCAAGATCTTTCTAGTTGTTTTTTTTCGAAAATCGAACCCAAAATCCGGATGTGAAGCAAAAACTCTGATATGAATAAAGAATTTCATATATAACAAATTCCCTTATATTAATTCTGTAACTGCAAGGTGGATCGAGATGCACTGCTAAGTGATCTCCGGGGTCTGGCAGCAGCCGGTAGCGCGGAACTGAAGGTCGGCGGCGGGAACAGGAGCACGTCTTCCATTGGTCCGGAGTCGTCTAAAATTTACGGGCTGGTGCAGTGCCGGCCGGACTTGTCATCGGGAGATTGCGAGGCGTGCTTGGGCTTGGGGGAGGCGACGGCGGCTCTTCAGGATTGCTGTGATTTTCAAAACGGCGTGAGAATTCTGAAGCCTGATTGCACTCTTCAGTATGAGATTCGTAACTTCTACAATGAGACTCGTCTGCGTGAACGCGGCGTGCTGTTCACGTGATCAACTTGGATCTCTTCTGCACAACAAATATATATATATAGAGTTTCTGAGATAAAAGGAGACATCCATAATTAATAAATAATACTCCTATTAGTATTATCTCTGTCTATTAAAAAATATTATATATGTACATAAAAAATTAAAATAAAATTTGAAATTATAACTTAACAAGTTTTATGTAATTGAAATGAAACGTAATATAATCATAAACACACATCACCAATTTAAAATACTAAAATTTGAAATAGAAATGATAGATATTAGGATTAAAATATTAATTAATAAAAATAAAATTATTTTTTTCTGGTTCAACGGTAAAAATAGTTTTTTTAAAAGTAATCAGACAGTTTTCATGATCGGTTATGAAAAACACTGAATATTAATATAATTTAAATAAACTTAAAAAAATAACATATTAAATCAATGCATTCTTAGTGGAACTAGTTTATACCACGTGCGTTGCATGTGATACGTAAGTAGTAGTGAAAAATTGTTATAGAAAAATAAGATCATTATTTTAGAAAATTAAGACTCTATGCTTCAATTATTCCAAAAGAAAAATAGATAGAGAAATATGTAAATTAAGACTCTCGCTAGAAAAATATTTGTCGTGTTATGTAAAAATACACTTAAATCGATATATAAATACTTGTCTCACTATGTAAATAGTTGTATGAAGTTTAAAATGACAAATAGGCCAATAACTTTGATCCTATATAAATAGATTCACTCTCATAACTTTTTTGTCGTCGATTTAGTCATAATATCTTTGATAATGTTCAACTTTAATCTCAATTCCTTCGAAAAATATAAAATTATGTTGTTTCATTGATTGAGTTTGGAGCTTTCCGGGTGCGGGTGTGCCTGAATTGCCACTTGAAGTTTTTTTTTACACTGAAAATTACATTTCATGGAATAAAAAAAAAATCAAAACAAATAAACACTTAAAATTAAAGCAGAATTCCCGATCTTAAACTCTAGAAAAATTCTCGAATCGCCCAAAGCAAATCGCGAATCACGATTCTCCATAGCTCTTTTCTTGTGCACGAAGACCACTTTTTTCAGGCAAAAAAGCAAAAAAAAAGGGCCCATTACTCGATTTTGAGCAGGAACCCTAGCTTTCTTCTTAAATATTTCAGTATCAAAGACAGTGAGAGGCAATAATGTTGTTTGAGAGTTTTGGGACATAACCCTAGCTAGTTTTATCGCGATTTATTTTTAAGAAATCTTATTTGATTTTTGTATTTGATTTAAGTTTTAAATCATGGGTTTCTTTGTTGACAAAAACTCATATGAGACTGTCTCATGCATGAGACGTGGTACAATCTAGCAAAAATTACACCCACCCCTCCTAAAGTGTTAAAGCGTCAATGCCCAACTTATGCTCCGTCTCACCGTAAGACGGTCTCATGCAAGTGTGCCTCTTCTTTGTTTTGGAGGAAGTTGCGATTTTGTTTGTTTAAGTATTTATTTAATTTGAGTTTTATCGAGAATTTTGTTTTGATTTTAAGTATTTATTTGTTATGATTTTCTTTTCTTTTTTTTTTTTTAATTCTTTGACATGTAATTCAAGGTGTAAAAAAAATTACACGTGGAAGTTCAGTTACAAAATTTAAATTTATAACTTTTAAGTTTTATATTGCAATAAACACAATATTACAGTTATAGACAACACAACATAACACAATTAAAAATACTAAAATCTAAATTAGAGATTATATAACTTGGGATTAAGTTTAAAATATATAACTAAATAAAAATAACAAAAAATGGGTTCAACCGGGTATCGGTTATTTTGTTCTAAAAATACTGGTAAAAACCAATTCAAAAGGCACAAGCATGGAATAAGTCGTACCCTTCAGTATCATGACTAATATTCTTTTTAAAGTAATAAGACATACTCTTCAATTATCACGACTCATTCTCTTTTGTGATATAAGTCACATATTTCACTTAACAATATATACTTTGCCTAACAATATTATTATATATATGGGCATTCCGTATGCCTTATTTATGATAATTGATGTGCAATATGAAAAAGAAAAACATAAAATAAGCAAGGTAAGTATCAAATGAATGATGTAGTTATAGTTGATTTTATCTCTATATATCCAAACACGTAGGATATAAGCATTGAAGTTAGAAACATAAATATTCTCAAAACAACATTACCGCAATTGTCGGGTCGGTAAATGAACAACGTTGGCACCACTGCGATTGCAACACCATTAGAACAATAAATACACAATCGTTATTAAATGGAGAATTATTGTTGATTTATCACGACTTGTGCATTCCATGAGGCTTTCGGGTAAAGAAGCAATTCTTCACGTATCCTAAAAAAAATCCAAATCACCCTTCATAGCTAGATTTGGAATGACATAGTTCTAAAACAAAATGAAGGCAAAAGATTTAGTCAAACTCGTGCAATATACAAAATAAGTCAATAACATGAGCAAGTCTATTAATTTTTCGAAGTGAAAAATTTATTTTGATGATCTCATATTCTCAAAACTCTTCATAATATGTAAAATCTTATATAGAAAAATCCATTATTTTTAATTCACAATGTTCCTTGTGAAAAATTTAAATGTCACGCACACACAATGATCAATAAAAACTTTCTAATGTAAAAAATTGGAGTACATGCATAATAGTAAATTGCAATTTGAAAAATAGTTATGGATCCCGTTTATATGTTTCTCTCTCATTATCTTTTATATATTGAAGCTTTACTCTTTATTCCGTATCCAAATACTCTTTTCTACCTTGAAATTTTTTTTTATTTACCTAGCGGAGCTGATTTTTAGAATCTAAAATCAATATGTAACTATCAATTCTATTAACATTGAAGTAAATAATATTAAGATGTAAGCCAAAAAATTTATAGTAAATATTGTGATGCTTGTCCAAAATTTGAATACTTACCCCATTTGTGTCGTAGCCCTCTAAGATGAACGTCTCGAGGTCAGGAGAAGATTCTAGAAGGGTCAAGATGCCAGAAATGTTGTGGATATGGCCAACCAATCACTGCCATCATTGATATACATGTTGTAAAAACAGAAAAACATATAAAAAAGGTAAGACCAAAGAGAAAATGTCCAACACATAAATATGATATCTACAAAACAATTAAAGAAAACAAGTCGGCCATGAGATTCATTATTCAGATCAACAATCTAAAAATATAATGTGCTCATAATCAACATTAAGCCTTTAACATAAAGATCAATGAGAGAAAGATGACTTGAGCCATAATTTTGGTATGACGTTAAAGGTAATTTCAGTTTACTAAACGGAAGGCTAGACCAAAAACGACGTCGTTTTGGTCATGATTTTTTTTTTTAAAAATTTTATACATATCCAGATGGTGCATAGCTGTCTCGGTGAGGGACAGCGCATAATAAGCAAATTAGGCAATGATCCGTGTGAGTCGATAAACCAACCAGTAGCAATCACCAACCCGATCTCGATCACGTGACAATAATAATTATACGTGGCACTCAAAAACAGCATGCATGCATAATTTTGTCAAGGTACATATAATCATTTTAAAAAGAAATACTCTGTTTAAATAAGGCATTGACCACTGAAAAAATTTCATCTAATCAAATAATCCGAATTCATTATAAAAAAAAAGGTGGAATTAAATCATTTATTCAATTCCCTATTAACCACCAATGACAAAAAGAACACTAGAAGCACAAACACAAATATGAACTAGATGGATATACCGATAAAAGGACATTTGACAAAACAAAACAAACAATTACTCAAATCCCTACCAAATTTATCAATAACACAAGAATGGTAAAACAAACTAGAGCCATTAAAATACACCTGAAAGCATTTAGTTTCAAGCTCAAGCTCCTTCACATGCTGCATTGTTCCAAAGAGCTCCATAGCATACTTCATCACCCCCACCTCATACGGCAGCCAAACATGATCCCCAAAATTAACACGAGCTCTAACCACAGATCCGATATCGCGAAGCCTCATCAATCTCCCATGAGGATACAACGATATATCTAAACAACGAACGTAAGGCGCCGATATCTCCAATGCAGGCTATTAAGGATAATTAGTTTATATATTAAGGATAATTAATATGTAATTAATAGATTAGATCTTGATTATTATTGGTCATTAATATGTAATTAATAGATTAGATCTTGGTCATTATTGGTCATTAATTCTTGGTCATTATTGTTGTAATTGTATCCTTATTTATAGTGGAATTCTTCCAATCACCTCATCAACGGTGATATTCTAATTATCATCACATGGTATCACGGTCCTAAACACGATCCTAAACCTACTTTTCTGCTGCCGCCGATCATCTCTTCCGCTCGCCGGCTCTCTTCGTTGGACTGGTCCCCTCCAACTCCTCGACTGATTTCTGGACAGGTCCCCTCCAGTATCATTGTCTCGCAAATATTCTGTTCTCGCAACCCTACGCTTCAGGTTTTTTCAATGGCGGCATCATCCTCTTCCACCACCGATCCGCTCCCTGTCAATACCATCCTCTCAATGGTACCGATCAAACTTGAACCCTCTACTTACTTGATGTGGTATCGTCATGTCATTCATATGGCCGAGTGCTTCGACCTAATGGGATTTCTTGATGGATCAGTCGTGGCCCCATCCCCTACAATCACGATTGATGGCGCCCATCAACCAAATCCGGCGTTTCTTGCGTGGCGTATGAAAGACAAGAAATTACTCAGCGTCGTCTTCACGTCGCTCACTCCGGATGCGGCATCGTAGGTTCTGGATTGTCAAACCTCTCATTCGGCTTGGTCGACGCTGCTGGCGGCGTTCTCCGACTCATCCGCTTCTCACACCCATCAGCTACGTGAGGAGTTGCTTTCTCTTCGGAAGGGTGATCTCGGATTGGGCGACTATGGCGGAAATTTAAGAACTTGTGTGATCAACTTTCGCAATTGGTCGCCCTATTGATGAAACCGATAAAAGCCATTGGTTCTACGAGGGTTAGGCATTCAATTTGCCTCGTTTGTCGACACTTTCGAATGGCGCTAACCACATTGTCGTGTTTCGCGTACCTTGCTTCATCAAGCTCGTCGGTTTGAGATGATGTTGCGTGCTATGGAAGGTGGTTCTCCATCTTGGCGGCGTTCACGGCTTCAAACCGGGCAATGGTCGTGCGGTGGTGGCGTTCCTCACGGTGGACAAAAGGTCACCTAAGGGCGACTCGGTTTCTCTTGAGCAATCGGGGTTCAACAACAGAGAGGCGAAATTTTCAAAGACTCTAACAATCGTCCGCAGATCTCTGTGGTTTCGTGGTAATTCGGGTAGCAAACCGGTAATCGTGGTGGAAACGGGGGTCGTCGTACCTATACTCCTCGTTGTCAGATATGCAGCGGTGAACATTATGCGATTAAATGCCCTCAATTTATTGATGCTCGGAATGCTGCTTCTTCTGCCAATCTTGCTCAGGCATTTAATTACTCATGTCAGATTTCTGATTCCACTCCTGATTGGTATTTGGACTACGGTGCTTCACAAGATATGACGAATCGGACATCGCTCTTGAATCGCCAGACCTTACGCTAGTAACGGTTACATTATTGTTGGTAATGGTTTCGCTTTAAATATTTCGTGATATTGGCACTTCTAAATTATCGGGGATGTTAAATTGTTGGATGTATTGGTTGTGCCACATATTACTAAGAACTTATTGTCTATTTCTAAGTTGACTGCTGATTACCCTGTTGACGTTGTGTTCTCTGATAAGTTCTTTGCCATTCAGAACCGGGTGACAAAGAAAATTATGGCTCAGGGAAGGGTTGATAAAGGTTTATATTTGCTTGATCGGGGTGTCCCGGCGCTAGTTGCAGCAATTAGGAATAAAGACTTGAAGGCCAGTTTTGATTTATGGCATCTTCGTTTGGGGCATGTCCCGTTTACTATTATTTCTTTATTGCAAAAGATAGGCCAATTATCTATTACTTCTTTATTACCGACTCCTACATTTTGTTCCTCTTGTCGGTTGGCTAAGAGCAAACAAACGTAATTTTTTTCATTGAATGAAAAAAAAATGACTTAGTCCATTGTGATCTGTGGGGCCCGCCCCGATTATTTCGTCCCGATGGGTTTAAATATTATGTCGCTTTTTGTGGATGATCATTCTCGTTTCTCTTGGATTTATCCCCTTCGTCTTTAAGTCTGAATTTTATGATATTTTGGTGAAATTTCATGCTTTTGTCTGCACTCAGTTTTCCAGAAAAATCAAGGTTTTCCAAAGTGATGGTGGCACAGAATTTGTGAATTCTAGAGTCCGTGAATTTATGTCACTACATGGCATTCTTCATCGTCTCTCGTGTCCATACACTCCTCAGCAGAATGGGCGGGCAGAACGCAAGCATAAACATATTTCTGAAATAGGTCTTTCTATGTTATTCATTCACATGCTCCTGTATCGTTGTGGTTTGATGCTTTTGCCACTGCAGTTTATGTTATTAATCGTATGCCCTCATCTGTACTGTCTAACAAGTCTCCCTTTGAGCTTCTTTTTGGATCAATTCCAAACTATGCCAATTTTAAACCCTTTCGGTTGTCGAGTTTATCCATTTTTGAGGGACTATGCTGAACACAAGTTGGCACCCAAAAGTCGGCCTTGCATCTTTCTTGGGTACAATAGCACACATAAGGGATTTCATTGCCTCGATCCAGCTACTTCTCGGGTCTTCTTTATCGAGGCATGCTCAATTTGATGAACTATGTTTTCCTTTCTCTGAGAACTCGTCTGCAACACCGATGTCCAATTTGGATTTCTCAAGTTTTTTGGATGGTACTATCATCGTGCCCATGCCTCTGCCGCCATCCATCCGTCCCGTGTCATCGCCGCCTGTTTCTCGTCCTCACATCATTCCTTTGGATGATGAGGAACAACTCCCATACGGCACCTCCGGCGCCGCCGCCCTAACCCAGCCCCACCGTTGGCACCACTAGCCGATCCGGCCCCAGAACCCGCTCCTGTTGCGGTCCCTGATCCACCAGTCCAGGTCGTGGGGCCCGTCCATCCTATGGTGACGCGTGCCCATGCCGGGGTGTTCAAGCCTCGTTACCCGGTTGATCTTTCTTGCACTGCCTTGCTATCCTCTCTGACTGCTAGCTCTGAACCTAAAGGTTTCAAATCCGCTGCCAAATCTCCAGAATGGTTGTCTGCTATGCAGGAAGAGATCGATGCTCTACGTCAAAATAATACGTGGGATCTTGTACCTTGTCCTTCACGTACTAATATTGTTGGTTCGAAGTGGGTTTTTCGGACCAAGTTTCATTCCGATGGTACTATTGAGCGTCATAAAGCTCGCCTCGTGGCACAGGGGTTCACTCAGGTTCCCAGGGCTGATTTTCATTATACATTCAGCCTAGTCGTCAAGTCTGCTACTGTTCGAGTTATTCTTGCTCTTGCTGTGCAATCTCAGTGGTCGTTGCATCAGTTAGATGTCAAGAATGCATTTCTCAATGGATTTCTTGACAAACCGGTTTTCATGGCTCAACCTCCGAGATTTGTTGATCCACGCTTTCCTGATCATGTTTGTCGTCTAAAGAAGGCGTTTTATGGTCTGAAACAAGCCCCTCTTGCTTGGTTTCAACGATTTAGTACACATCTCTTCAGCTTGGGATTTGGCCAGAGTCGATCTGACTCATCTTTGTTTTATCTCGTTCGAGGTACTTCTATTCTCTATCTACTCTTATACATAGATGATATAATTATCACAGGAAATGATGGTGACATGCTCAAGACATTCATTGCACGCACGCATAAGGAATTTGCTATTAAGGATTTGGGGCGTCTTAACTATTTCCTTGGTCTTGAGGTCTCGTACACTTGGATGGTTTTTTGTTGGTCGTGCCAACTATCTTCTTGACTTTTGGAACGCATAAAACTATTGGATTCCAAACCGGTTTCCCCCCTTGTTCATTTGGAGAGGTTTTGGTAAGTGATGGCCCACCGTTCCACGATCCCACTTTTATACCGCTCTTTAGTCGGGGGCCCTTCAAGATTTTGACTCTTACACTTTGGATTTATCGTATCTTTGTGAATGTTGTTAGTCAATTTCTTCACTCACCAAACGGATGATCATTTTAATGTTGTTAAGCGGATTTTTACGTTATGTGAAGGGTGCGATCCACTTTGGCTTATCCTTTACTCGGCATCCGAGTCTCTTTGTCATTGGGTACTCGATCTTTGATTGGGCCCGTTGCATTGAAACCAGACGATCCACGACGGTTACTCAATTTTTCTTGGCGGAAATCTCATCTCTTGGAGTGCAAAGAAACAACCTCTGATGGCTCGCTTTCGAGTTGTGAATGAATACCGAATCTTATGGCTATGGCAATCAAGTGGCGGAAATTGTTTGGCTCACCAATCTTTCTCGATGAGCTCGGGTCAAAAATCTCAATCGTCCGAACTCTTGTGTGACAACAAGAGTGCTATTTTTATCGGTCGAGAATCCGGTTGCTCACAAACGAAAGCAAAACACATTTATCCGGACTACCACTTTGTTCGTGAACTAGTATCCTCCGGGAAGATTTCACACGTTTTTGTTCCATCTCATCTTCAAACTTGCAGATATTTTCACCAAGAGTCCGCCTCGACCGCCTTTTTTTTTGAGCTTTCGATCCAAGCTTGGCGTTTGTCTTCACCCCACTGCATACGCGCTTGGGGGGTATTAAGGATAATTAATTTATATATTAAGGATAATTAATATGTAATTAATAGATTAGATCTTGGTCATTATTGGTCATTAATATGTAATTAATAGATTAGATCTTGGTCATTATTGGTCATTAATTCTTGGTCATTATTGTTGTAATTGTATCCTTATTTATAGTGGAATTCTTCCAATCACCTCATCAACGGTGATATTCTAATTATCATCACACAGGCACACCAAATGCCACCATATCTTCCACGGTAAGATTGTCGACGTTCAGAGTTGACCACCAATCGACTGAACCCCCAACAATTTCTCATCTCTAACAGACTCAAAACAGGGCACTCTGTTTCTATCCTATCAACCAAGTGAAGAAATGGATGCTCTGTTTTGACAGATCAAATTGTATTTAACCTTCCCCTGTTTTTCTTTTGCCAGGTTCTGCTTTCCATTTTTGGCTCCAATATTTCTTAAAAAAGCAGTTTTAAAAAGTAGTTTCCTCTTTGTTGGATTAGATTCTCTGTAGGCCCATTTTAATATTGGGCTTAGTAACATATGGCCCAATTGTTTTTTCTAGATGTTGTAGTCGGACCCATCACATATGGCAGGAGTGGCCCGTTTTAATGAAATTTATTCTTTGAAATTACTGGCATCGTTTCCTATCTCAAAATTTTATGTTCATTTTTGTTTTTTGAGTTGACTTTTATACTTTTTGGTTGAAGTTCGGTTATTTCTATTTCATTTTTTTTTATCTGTTTCATTATCGTCTTGTGGATATCTCATTCATTTTATTGTAAAGTTGAGATGATTCAAGAGATGGTGAGTTAGAAGTATAATTTTGTCCCATAATTTTGAATTTTTTTTTTGCAATGCAACGTCGGTCGTTGAATTTCTCGACTTTTGGACTAAAAAGGACCAAGGAATTATGGGAAATAATTGAAATATGGAACATAAGTTCAAGAATGTATATTGAATCTAAGTTTCTCAATATTGCTCCTATAATCCTATTACATTGATTTTGTTTCTCCACATAATTCTAATACATGACTTCACTTAGAAAAAAAAAAAATGACATTGAAATGACCAAACAAATACCAAATTCATTTCAACTACTAAAAAGGATAGGAAAGGTGTGCAAAATACAAAATAATAAAATCACATTTCATTTTGTGATATAAATAACAGGATCGAGCGCTATAGGAGCAATAGCCGGTGCATCCACAATAGTCACGAAGATGAAAATCACCACCATCACTATCACCTCCCAAATTGCGCTTTCAAAAACGCGACTACTATCCCCCCAATGCCTCTTCTCATTTTATCCTTACACCCCTTCCCACTCCTACACACAAAAACTAGCCAATCCCACCTTGGAATCATCCAACACGTCGCGATTGCCCATAATCCTCGTGGAGAAAGTAGGCACACGGCATGCCTACTCTCGTTAAAAACTCCGAATGATTGTACCCATCCGGAGCGAGGGGCGGAATGACGCCGCCCTCTTTTGATTGCTCAACCCCGTCCCTATTACTGCAATAGGGACGGAGAGATTGAAGGAGTGGGGAACGTAGGAGAGGATGTTGGGTTCTACCCAAGTTGGTGGGCTTGGGCCGGACACCGGATCCAGGCCCACCAACGCTTTGATGGGGGTGGAGGGAGATGATAGTGCAAGGGCAAATGCGACCTTTCCACCTCTCTGTGTGGGCCCATTATAGCTAGTCTTGAGAGAGGTCGGTTTTATGTTTTGGGGGAGGTTTTTGTTGATAAACCAGTCCAACACTTTTGAAGCTGTCTTGATTTCGTCATCCATTGATATGAGAAGGCATTGGTAAAACTACAAACACGTAGAGAGTGAGTGAGAAGGAGAGAAAGGGCACTACAAAAAAATTGACCTATAATGACATAACATAAATT
Source organism: Stenogyne calaminthoides (assembly GCA_037126765.1). Lineage (NCBI taxonomy): Eukaryota > Viridiplantae > Streptophyta > Magnoliopsida > Lamiales > Lamiaceae > Stenogyne > Stenogyne calaminthoides. Next base: position 33,047,049 of record JBBCBC010000018.1, read on the forward strand.
CTAGTGATAGTCTAGCTAAAAGTTTTTAACGACAAAAAACAATCTATAATGACATCATCCATTGATATGTTTGTTTTGGGACTCGTCAGTATGAACTTAGAATTTTGAAAATCAAGTCCTATTATAATTTTAGATTTAAAATCAGACTTTAAAATTAACTTCTGTAAAATATACCTACACATCTAATTTTTACAAAATTCAATACTATCACATCACTACTTTTCTCACTCTCAGTACAATAGAATAATACAATATTGACCACTATTAAAAATTAATTTAACATAAAATAAGAATCTCACCCTATCAAAAATCTCATTTAGGTGTGTTGGAGAATTCATGATCTCGAAATTCTATGTATTTGAAAATTCTGTTGAATAGTAAATATATTTGTTGTTTTGAGATTTTGATAGGATGAGATTTATGTTTCATATTAAATCAATATTTAATAGTGATTTCATGTTATATTGCAAATTAATTACCTGAGGGGCAAGAATGATGTATCCATGGGAAGATATATGGTGCAACAGTTGAGAGTACCATGTAGTTTGAGTGCAGTAGCCATGGCAGAAAAGCAGGGTAGGATAACACCCTTCTGCTTCAGGGGATACCACAAACAACTCTGCCGGAGGTCGAGAAGCGTCCGATTTCTTCATTTTGAATGATTTTACATAAAGATTTCCAGGCTCGAACACTGAATCCACACACTTTTTGTTGTTTTCGATTTCGTTTTGTAGCTGCACTGCCATTTTTTTATTTACCTTGTGCTTGATTAATGATTGATGAGGGAATTAATGAAGAGACTGCTCTCTATTTATATTGCTGCAGTGATCATTCACATGAATGCGTACCTAATATGTATGTATTATGTTAGTTATGAGTGGAATTAGGATGCATTAATTTTGACTTCCACTCAATTCTTTGCAGGGTGAGTGGCAAATAACCAATTAAGTTTGGTGTGTTTGGATGGCAAGGTAAAGTATTACGTCAAAGTTTGGCAGTCAATGGGATTGGACTAAACCAATTTGCCACCGGAAAATATATTACACATAAAACTTAACATAAGTCAATGGTAACTCTGTAAGGAGCAACATTGCATGACTAGTCGCTAAAATAAGTAAATATTCTCTCCGTCCCCGGATAATGTGCGCCCCTATTTGGGGATAGAAACTAAGAAAACTCATTTTATTGGTATTATTTAAATAAATTATAATGACATTGTGAGGATGTAAGTTTTGAGTGTTTTGTCATTTTAAAAAATATGGATGTTATTACGGGATGGAAAAAAAAATTGTGCACGTTATTGCGGGATTGAGGGAATATAATTTTGTATAAACTTCGGATACTATATATTACAAGACGAGTAAGTTAAAAAAAAAATTAGGAATTCCCTAATAATTTATTTCCGGGCCCTAGTAGGGGAAGAAATTTTTTTTTGATGTCATATTGTAAAATTATTTTCGATACTTATTAAAAAAAAATTATAAAAGAATGGAATATAACACTCCTAAAAATTTAAAGTCAATTATTATTAATTATATTTTTTACAATTTGTATAGCTATACTTTTAAAAATTATCTCATGTTAGTTATTGATTAATGTCTCATTCACTTAAGAAACTCACGTGCTTTTGAAAAAAAAAAAAAGAAACTCATGTCATTATTATCCATTCATAAACATGTGTTTCGATTTTTTTCAAAAAATAAAAATAAAAATCAATAATATATAGAGTATTAAATTTTCAAAAAATAATTCTAAAATAAATAAAATATTGATTAAAAAACCACAAGGGTTGGACATGTGAAGTATCATTTATTCTAAATATTTTGAACTTACTATTCACACCCACGTCATTATTATCAATCCATAAACATGTGTTTCGATTTTTTTCAAAAAATCAAAATCAAAATCAATAATGCACAGAGTATTAAATGTTCAAAAAATAATTTTAAAATAAATAAAATATTGATTAAAAAACTACAAGGGGCAATTAAATTATTGAAAATTGGAAATGTAAAGTATCATTTATTCTTAATATTTTGAACTTACTATTCACACCAAAACAAACTCACAATTTTCTTTCAAATCAAAATTTCATTTGATTCACTTTTTTTTTTTTGGTAAGTAAAATTCATTTTATTCAAGAATGAATGAAGAACAGGTGGTACCACTGTACAGTGATTTACAAATTAAACAAGAGCCATCAACTCTCAAGTATTTTCCTAGGATTATCTAACCAATCAGAGAAAGGATAATTACCGAAAGAAGGGTATTTCACCGAACAAGAGCTGTGATTAGTGGATGGTGGGTTCTGATCCTTCGAATTAATCGATTTTTGGATCAGATACCGAGTTATTAAAAAAAAAAAGAGTAGGAAGGTAATTAACTTACGAGAAACAATCTGTCTTCCCAAAGTGGTGCTTGAATCACAATATCCACATCCCCAATAAAAGAAACATCTTGAAGCCCAACTCATTAATAATATTTTCATTCAACAATGTTAATTAAGTTTTCTATCTTGTTTTAATTTATAGTTAAACTAAGGTACTTAAATAATTAATAATTTACATAATGTAATTATTAAATTATTAAATTATTTTACCCAACTCTTTCAAACGAATGTCGAGACATTTTTCAAAGTAATTCTCATTTGTTTAAAAATTAAATATGCAGGATTTATTTAAAATGGAAAAAATTGAAAGTAGAAATCATAAAAAAAGTTAACAAATATGCAGAAAATTTATCCAAAAAAATTAACATATCTTAATATGCATATGCAGTACATCATTTCGGCAGAATTGCAAAAAAAAGCGTTGGTCTCCCATGAATCAGGTCTATGCTATGAATTTGAATTATTTGACTCGTTTTATTATTTTTCTATGTATTTTTTTAAATTAATAAACTTGACCCGTATTATACTCTGTGTAGTGTCAAATATTATGAAATAAAAATAAGATTAATATCATAAACCAAGTCTATACAATTTTTTGTGGAAAAAAAAAGAAAAATCTAAAGGAAAGGACACTTAAATCACTGTAGCATCATACGTCCACTATCTCCAATTGGCAATTTAATTTGGAGTATTGTTAAATGCTAAAATTCTCTATTTATTAAATTTTAACCCGCGATTGAAGTGAAGTATAAATTAATTATTTTCACGCTTCTATATAGATTCAAACTTTTAAATAAAAAACATAACCAGAGAATCGACCTGTTGAATGGCTGGTTTGTGAGGATAGGTGCACAGTAACAATACTTAGGGTGTGTTTTGAAACACTTAAAACAACTTTCAAAATAACTTATTTTCAAAAGTTGTGAGCTTTAAAAATAAGTGATTCTTGAAGTTGTTTTAAGTGTTTCAAAACACACCCTTAATTGGATTTGGTTGAGAGGCTAGAGTATGACAATTTTTTTTTTTATAAATTTGGTGTTTTAAAATATAAGTGCGGTATATCAAAAAAATTAACAAATTTTTTTGTGAGACGATCTCATACATAAATAAGATGTAAATTAGTATAAATCAACAATCGTTCCTTCTAAAGTGTTAAAGAATCATATACTCAAATTATGTTTTATTTTATCGTGAGACCGTGAAGAGAAACCTTTCTAAGAAATTAATTTGATACTCCCTCCATCTCCCATTAAGTTTTACATTTTATAATTTTGAATGTCCAACTTAAATTTTACGTTATAATTCATTTTTTAGCAAGTTGTGATCCCAAACTATTCTTATTTTTACTCAAAATTACCAAAATCGTCAATCATTTAGTAAAATAGTCACTCTTTCTATTTCCACCTCTTTACTATACTCAATGTGTCAATTCCAAATTAATGTAAAGCTTACCCTAGGCGAAATCTAATCAATCTCTTACCTATGTACAGTGATGTACCAATTAAATGAAAAGAGTTTTGAATGAATATATATAAAAATTTATAAGATGGCCTGAAATGTGGCAACAAATTATTGTTCCGGTTGTAAGGTCGAATATGAACTAGCGAAATTTGGCATAGCTACTAGCTAGTCTACGGAATATTCCAAAAAATAGAGGATTGCCTATGAAATATTTCAATTTGCCTAGATATTTTTATTCATAGGTAAATTTGCCTACGGAATATAATTCGTAGGTAGATTTATTTGTAAGTCATTTCTAAACCACAAATGTAATTGTCTAAAAAAATGTAAGTTGCATAGGGAATTATCTTTTGCAGTTAATTAGTTTGCCTACAGAAATTAGGAATGTGTAGGTAGTTTCATGATATGTAATTTGTTTGCCTAGGAAATTATTTTGTGTGGTAACTTTTCATAGATTTTTCTAAAAATTGATAGGCAAATCCTAGGCAATAATCACTTTTAAGGA